>ML994658.1:46736-204481 GCA_010093925.1 Zopfia rhizophila CBS 207.26 | reverse complement strand
TAGAAACTAAATAGTAGTTAACTAAGTTTCTAAAATTTAAATATTTTAAAAAACTTATATATACTTAATTTACTTATATATTAAAGTTTTTTTAAAAAAAAAAAAAAAAAAAAAAAAATTTAAATATACTTTTTTATTATTATATTATTTACTAGAAGTTTATAAATAAATAACTTAAAAATAATTTGCTATAAAAAAAAATTGGATTATATATAGTTTAAAAAAAAAAGTACACTTAATTTAAAAAAAATTAAGAATAAAGAATATAATAAAAGTAGTTAATTTCTTTTTAGTTAATTTTTTACTTTAGTAAAGTTAAGCTTTTTACTACTACTATATTTAAATAATTAATAAGTTAAGTAGTATTAGCTTAGTAACCTATATAGAGTTTTAATTAATACTTATATTTTAATATAAAATATTAGTTTTATGCTATTTATACTAAAAAGTAAATATTAATTAACTTATTATTATAAGTATACTATACTTAAATTATAAAGTTAATAAATACTAATTAACTTTCTTTTTACTATATTTATTTAATATCTATTTTTAATATATATTAAAAAAATTTTACTAATAAAAAGCATAATTTACTTTTAATAAAAGTTATATTTTAGTAAAATATAAAAAAAAACTTACTAAAGTTTTTAGTTTTAAAAACTATAAAAACTTATTTATAAATATAAAAGTATAAAATTAACTATTATAATATATTACGTTAGGAAAAAAATTTGTGGCTAAAGATTTTATATTCACGCTATTCTAGTATTTCTGGTATTTTTAAGTATTTAGTAGTATTTAGCTGCTAAACGTGACTTTACTTATAACTTAGTAGTATTTAGCTACTAAATATGACTTTACTTATAACTTAATAGTATTTAGCTGCTAAACGTGACTCTATTTATAACTTAATAGTATTTAGTTACTAAACGTAATTCTACTTATAACTCAGCTGCAAACTATAGCTAATTATAACTTTAAGTATAAGTATACAGCAAGATGCTATAAAATGCTATAAAATACTAAAATATATTTTATATATAAATGAGCTAGATCTATATTCCTATCTACTTTATTATATCCCTTAAATTTAGTACTATTATGCTCGCAAAAGAGTCTAGTTTCTGCCTATTCACTTTTTAAAAATTATTATAGCTATCTATAGGCGCTGCGAACCTATAAAGTTACTATTTTCTATTTATATATACTAAGTTTTTTCTATTCTTAACAGAATTTTCTTCCTCCTGTTCTGCTTCTTTTATATACTTATACTAAGCTAATATTTAGTTTACTAAGCCCTTTACTAACTTATTTACTGACTTGTATTTAGATTTATATTAAGCTATCTTTAGAGCTCTGCACTAAGTTACCTCTACTAAGCTATTTTTAAAGTTTTATACTAAGTTGCCTTTACTAAGCTGCCTCTAGAGCTCTATACTAAGCTATTTTTAAAGCTTTATACTAAACTATTTCTAGAGCTCTATACTAAGTTATCTTTATTAAGCTATTTCTAAAGCTATATACTAAGTTATCTCTTAAACCCTATATTAAGCTATTTTAAGAGCTTTATATTAAATTCAAATTGGGCTCCCTGTAAAAGAAAGAAGGGTTTAAGAGGATCTTCTTTTTAATATTCTAATTTAATATAAAAGCTAAATCCAATTTAATATAGGAGCTAATTCTAATATAATATAAAATATATTTAGATTTAATATAAGAGCTAATTTTATATTAATATTAGAGTAAACACAGAGAGTACTTTAAGCAGATTAAAAAAGAGAAAGAGATAAATAAAGCTTATATAGTATTTCATTACCTTATATAGTAAATTAGTAGTAGCTAGTAAATTAGTAGTAGCTAGTAAATTAGTAGTAGCTAGTAAATTAGTAGTAGCTAGTAATTTAGAATTATACTTTAAAATATACATACTATGTATAAGAAATGAACTAGATATATAGTATACTTAGAAAGCGTTAAATTTACAAAATGTACATAATATATATAATGTATATAATAAATAAATTATATAAATATTATAAATAGTAATAAAAGCTTTAGAGGATATAATTACGCATTTTATAGCATCTTATAAGATAGTATTACGTCTAGTGGTTTAATACTACTTTAGAATTAAAACTATAAGCTATAGAGCATAGTGCATAAAATACATAAATAGCTACTAAATATAACTAAATACTATAAAAATACCACTAATTTTTTTCCTAACATATAAAATAAATATTTACTTTATAGTTATAGTATAGCTTGCTAAATTTATTACTAAGTATTTTAACTTATTTTTAATAGTTTTTATTTTAGCTTACTTTTATCTTAATTATAATAATATATTTTATAAGCAAGTAGGTTACTTAAGTAATTAAGTTATTTTTACTAAGAAAATTTATTCTTTAATAACTTTATTAAATTTTAATAATAATTTACGGAATTTTAAACTTAGTTTTTTATGTATTAAGTAATTCTTACGTAATACTAAGTTACTAAGTCCTAAAATTTTAATATTTTGAAATTAATTTTAATAATATATATCTCTATAATTATTATATAATAAAACTAAAAAATTAAAAAATAACTTATTTGTAGTTAATGTAATATTATATTAAGATTTTAATACTATTAAATAAGTAGCTTTTAAAATATTATAAAGTAAAAGCTAAAAGCTTTTTCTACTTAAAGTATTTAAAAAACTACTTATTTTATTACTTTAAAAGCTTAATATAGTTTATATTATATATAAAAAAGTATGCATTTAATTATTATTATTTATTATTTAAAAATTATTAAGCTATTAGAAACCTAAATATATATTTTTTTTAAAAAAATATTAAAGGCTTAATAACTTTGTATTACGTAAGAATTACTTAATATAAATTAGATAGTGCCTGTATTTATTATATAAAAACTTAAGTTTAAAATTTAGTAAATTATTATTAAGATATAAAGAAGTTATTAAAGAATAAAGTTTTTTTTAGTAAAAGTAATTTACTTACTTAAGTAACTTACTTACTTATAGAATACATTAATAGTTTTTAATAGTAATAGTATTTAAAATTTAGTGGTTTATATAAAATTAAAAACTTTTATTAAGTTTTTTTATAAAAATAATTAATGTAACTATAAAAAATAAGCTTATTTTAATAAATTTTTTAAAAACTTTTAGTTTATTTTAAAATATTTTATAAAAAAGTTTAAATTTACAAAAAAAAAAAATAAATAAAAAATCTTATAGTTATATAAATAATATTTAAATAGTTTATTAACTTTTTTATATAAAGGTATTTTAAAAATATTATAAAAATCTTTTTAGAAATTTAGTAGCTTTTATATATTATAGTTAAAATTAATTTTATTATAAAAAATAGTTAATAGGTAAAGTAACAAAACTTAATTAAACTTTAAAAATTATTAACTACTAAAAATTAAATATATATAATAATACTATTATAAAGTTTTTTTTTATAAAATACTATATAATAGTACTACTATAAGTAGTTAATTTAATAGGTTAATAATTTTTTAGCTTATTAAACTAAATATATAGCTTATAACTATTAACTATATTAAATTAACTACTTATCATAATACTACTACTAAATATTTTTTTGGAAAATTTTAAATATAAATGTTTTATTTTACTCAAAAAATATACTTAGTATTTTATAAGAAATATTTAGTAGTAGTATGTTATAATAATTATTTATAATATCTTATAAAAACTTTTTAAAAAAGTCTTTTTTATAAATTTTTTTTTTATTATATATTTATATATTAGCTACGTGCTAGCGTACAGACTCTATTTTTAAATATTTCTATTTATAATTTATCTAATTTTTTTTTTACACAACGTTTTGAACTATTACTTAGTATTATATATAGTAATTAATTAATACTTTTCTTTAAGCTTTTAATTTTCTATATGTAGTACTTTTATAATACTATATTATATTACTAACTTCTTATAAAATAGATAACCTAGAACTTGTTAAAATTTTTAGAGACTTTATCTCTTAACTTTTAACTCTAAAAGTAAGTAATAAATTACTTGTAAATATATTAGCTAAATAAGAAACTTACTACTAAAAAAGTATAGAAGTTTTTTATAAGGAAATTTATAAATTAAAGTAAGCATCTATTTACTTAGTTTTTATTATTACTATTTTTTCTATTAATAAAAGTTTAGCTCTTACTACTAGTATATTTAAAAATAGCTTAAGTTTTATGAACCTAATACTTATAGTAATTCTAACTATATTCTTTTTACTAACTTTATTAAAATAACTATCTAATTCTTCTATCTTCTTTAGCTAATATTTTAAATTATAAATATTTATTAAATAACTATATAATAAGCTTATAGAAAATAAAAATTAGTATTTAACTAAATAAGTCTACTTTTACTATGCTATTAGCTGTTTACAAGAAAAAGCTTTTAATTTAGTAAGATTATTTTAACTAAATACTATATAAAGTTTAGTAAACTTATTTAAAAGTACTTATAAAAATTTAAACTAAAAAAATATTATGTACAGAAAGTTAGCTTATATGAACTAAAGAAACTAAATCTTTTTTTTCTTTTTTATAAAATTCTATAGATATGTTTAAAAATCTAAATAGAATAATTCTATTTTAATTATGTACCTAATAAAAGCTCTTTACTCTAATTTTTACTATACTCTAATTAGAGTTAACTTTTCTAATAATCTTATTAAATATATAAATATAATTAGTAAATATTATAATAATATACTTATATTAGCTCTAAAAGAAAACTAATATAACTTATACTACCTAACTATAAAGCTAGAAACTATATTATAAAAAAACTCTAATACTATAAAAATTAATACTATACGTTATACTTTTTTTTATTTAATTAAAAAAGGAGATACATTTAAAAAAATCTTTATTTTAAATATAGTAAGTATAGTTATTTTATTTAAAATTACCTATTTTTTTTATTTAAACTCTGATTTAATAGTCTACTCTAAAAAAAAAAATTTAATAATTGTTTTATTTATTTTTATTTAGTTCTAATAAATCTTATAGTTAGAAACCTAACTAGTAATTTAGACTTAACTTATTAAAAGCCTTATCCTAAAAATAAATTATTTTTTAGAATATTTTTAATATTAGATTTATATTAACTTATGAACCTTTTACCTAATAATTAGCTCTTAAGATTACTAAATAAATGTTTTATATATTATTTAATAAAATAGTATATTTTACTTTAATACTACTTTAATTAATACTAAAGTAACTAATATAGGTTATATTAGTAGATTTCTAGTTAGTATTTAGAAACTCTATTTTTTACTACTTATATACCTTCTATATTCTACTAGTTTTAATAGAAAATAACTTAAAAAGAGTTATATTTTATATACTACTAGTATAACTCTTTACTATATAAATTATATTAAGAAGATTTTTTTTTCTATATAATAGCTATAGAAAACCATGAATTAATTTTTAGCTAATTTTAAATAAAAAAGTATAAAATTAATTTTAATTATAATATATAAAAACTGCTTTTTAATACTTTCTATTACTAAGCTTATTATTTATACTTATTTTGATTACTAATACTCTTAAAGAAATCTACTAACTATTTAAAAAACCTTTTAGTAAAGTTTTTACTAGAAAGTTTTTACTTTAATACTATTTACTTACTCTATTTTTAAATCTACTTTTTAAAGTTACTACTAACTACTTAAGCACGACATAATAACTAGTTAACTAAAATAAACTATTAATTATAAGAACTTAATATTTATTTAGAAAACTTTTTAGTAAACTATATTTTAAAAGACTTTTATTTAAAAGCTAAATTTATATCTAATTCCGTACCTAAATTTAATACTAAGTTAAATAAGGACTTTATAAGAATTTTTTTTTTTAAGACTTTAAAAACTTTTTAGTAAAAGCTTTACTAAAAAAACTTTACTAAGAATTTAAATTTAATTTAAATATAGATATTTATTTAATAAAAGTAATACCTCTTACTTAGCTTACTTAAAAACATAAATACAAATCTTTATTATTTTAATAACTAATATTAATAAGGCTTTAGCTCTAAAAATTTATACTAACCTATTTATAAAAGTTCTAAAAGAATATTATAATATTCTTAGAATATTTTTATGTAAGAAAGTTAATAAACTACTTAAATACTAACTATATAATTATAAGATTATCCTTAAAAAAAGAAAACAACCTAAATTTAGCCCTTATTATAGAATATTTTAAAATAAACTTAAGGTTTTTAGAAAGTATTTTAATAAGTACTTTACTAAAAAATTTATTAGAGTATGTTTTTTTTTTCTATATTTTCTTCTATTATTTTTATGAAAAAACTTAACAAAGGTTTTTAATTCTGTGTTAATTATTAAGCTTTTAATATTATTATTATTAAAATTTATTATTTAATTCTGTTAATTTAAAAAACTTTATTGTACTTTAATAAGGTAAAATACTTTATAAAGTTTAATATTATTTTAGCTTTTAACTACCTTTATATTATAAAAAAAAAAATTAACTACTTTCTAAACTAAATATAGCTTATTTAAGTATTTATAATACTTTTTAAACTAGTTAATACACTAAGGACTTTCTAATAGCATATAAATAATATTTTTTTAGCTATATTTTAATGTATTCTATATAGCCTATATTAATAACATCTTAATTTATAGTAACTTTTTATGAAAATACTAGTAATACGTAAAATAGATTTTAAAAGCTTTAGAAAAAGTTAGTCTATAACTTAATATTAATAAATATAAATTCTATTAAAAATAGATTATATTCTTTAGGTACGTTATTTCTACTAAAGAAATTAATATAAATTTAAATAAAGTAAAGAATATTCTTAATTAGAAAAATTCTTATAATATAAAAAATATAAAAGTGTTTTTAGAATTTACTAATTTCTATTAATAATTTATTAATAACCTTTTCTATATTATAGCTTTACTTACAGCCTTAATAAAGAAAATACTTAATTTAAATTTAATAATACTTATTAGAGGGCATTTGAAACTCTAAAACTTATATTTATAATTACTTTAATTTTCTAATATTTTAACCCAGAACTATTAATTATTATAGAAGTGAATTTTTCAAACTACGTAACTAGTAGTATACTTTTCTAAAAAAAAAATAAAGTAAACTAAAACCTGTTATTTACTTTTTAAAGAAGCTAAATTCTATTAAATATAGCTATAAAATTTATAACAAGAAATTACTAGCTATTATACGCTATTTTAAATAATAGGGACTTAAACTAAAAAAATATTATCTTTTTAATTTAAGTACTAAATAATTATAAAAACTTATAATACTTTACTACTATAAAGTAACTAAGCTATTAATAAGCTTACTAGATTAAATATTTATTTAAGTTTAACTTTACAATCACGTACTAATTAGATAATTAAAAAAGGAAACTAGATATTTATATTTATTATATATAAAATACTCTAGTTTAAGAAGAAACTTATAAAGCTTAATAACAAACACTTTTCTACTTAAAACTATTTAATAATATATTAGAATTCAACTTAACTAAAATAAATAGGCCTATTTAATAAATTATTAAAAATAAGTATTTAAATAATAAGCTTATTTAGAAAACTCTATTACTAATATAGAATAAAACCTATTACTTTAAGAAGATTTTTTTAAGTAAATATAAAAACTAAAAAAGTTAATTATACTACTATAGCTAACTAGTAATACCTAATAATAATAAATTTAAAATTAAATTCTTTTAAATTTCATATAATTCTTCTGCTAGTAGTTATTTTAGTTATAAAAAAATTCTTAAAATTTTATAACACAAATACTACTAGCTTTAAATGTTTAAAATAATATATTAATATATATTTTATTACTATACCTATTAAAGATTTAAGGCTTTTTATAAAAAGTACTATAACCTCTTAAAATATCTTCTTATTTTTAAAAAGAAATAGAAGGATATTTCTATAGATTTTATAACTAATTTCTTAGACTCTAAAGGCTGTACTAATATTATAATAGTAGTAAACTACTTTATAAAATACTAATATCTAATTTCTTATAATAAGATAACTAGTTTAGCTGTAGCTTATTTTTTTTATTATATATAAGTAGACTATAGTTTTCCAGAAATAATCATAAATTAAACTCTAATTATTTTCTACTTATTATCTAGAAACTAATGGCTAAATAGAAAAAGCTAATAATATAATAAAGTAAGTTTTATATATATATATAAACTATTAATAAAATAACTAAGTAAACTAACTACTCTTAGTATAGTTTAAAGCTAATAATATTATATTTAAATTTATAAAAGTTTTTTTATTTTTAGCTAACATAAATTAACACCTTTAAATAGAGTTTCAACTCTTTATAAAAATTTAAAGATATTTATACTAAGTACTATAAGTTACAGAAACTAATTATATAATAGAGAAAATAACTAATATTTAATAATTAGTTTAAGAAAAAATGATCTAGGCTTAGGTCTTTTAAAAAAGTTATATAAATTAAAAATAATTATTTACTTTTAACTACTAAATAAAGACATAGTTTAACTTGATATATAAAATATTTAAATAAAATAACTATTTAAGAAGCTAGACTTAAAGGCCTTAAGAAATACTATATCTTTTAAATAATTTTTCTATATATATACTAACTTAAACTCTTTAAATCTCTATATATATATTTAGTTTTTTATGTATTATTACTTTAGCCTACTGTGTTTATATCTAAATATCTTTTAAATTAATAAAACCTACTGCCTAAGTCTATTAAAGTTAATAGGAAAACTAAATACTATATTAAATAAATTAAAAAACTATACTTAAATTATAGGTAGAAATACTATAAATATTTAGTTAAATAAACTAAATATAATAACTTAATATAGGAACTTATAAACAACTTCTAAAGTATAGCTACTATAAAAGAATTTTACTTTAAAAATTTAGACTAATTTAAACCTAATACTTAACATAAATACTTTTTATAAAAGCTTAAATTTAAAAGAAGAAATACTATTATAGTAACTATTTATAATATCTTATAAAGTCTTTTTAAAAAAGCCTTTTTTTTATAAACTTTTTTTTTATTATATGTTTATATATTAGCTACATGCTAGCGTATAAACCTTATATTTAAATATTTTTATTTACAACTTATTTTATTCTTCTTCTTTTCTTTTACATAATATTTTAAACTATTACTTGGTATTATATATAGTAATTAATTAATACTTTTTTTTAAAGCTTTTAATTTTCTGTATGTAGCACTTTTATAATATAGTATTACTATAAGTAGTTAATTTTAAATAGTTAATAATTTTCTAGTTTTTAATAAAAATTTTAAGTAAATATTAAAAAATAGTCTTGTTATATTTTTAAAAGCTAACTTTATTAACTACTTTAAATTAACTTATTTATAGTAATATAACTACATAATTTTTTTTATAAAATACTATAATAATATAATTTAGACTATAAAAAAACTATACTAAGTATTTTATAAAAAAATACTACGTAGTAATATTACTATATATAGTTAATTTTTAATAGTTAATAATATTTAATTAGTTTTATTATTTTATTTATTAACTATTTTCTATACTTTATACTTTATTATTTAAAGTTAATTAAAAATTAGTTTATAATTTTTAGTAGTTATTATAAAAAAAGTATTTTTTAATATAATTAAAGTAATAAAAAATTATACTAATAGTATATAAAAAATAGCTTTTTTAAAACTTTACTATTAAAACTAGCAAAATATAAAATGTTTAAAAATAGTAAAAAATAGAGTTTTTAAATATAAACTAAAAATCTATTAATATAACTTATATTAGTTATTTTATTATTAATTAAAGTAGTAATAAAGTAAAATAAGTTATTTTATTAAATAGTATATAAAATGTTTACTTAGTAAACTTAAAAGTTAGTTATTAAAATAGTTTTTAAATTAATAAAAATTTGGTATTAAAAGCATTTTAAAAAACAACTTATTTTTAAAATAAAGCTTTTATTGAATGAAATTAAAGTTAGTAGTTAAATTTTTAGTTATAAAATTTATTAAAACTAATTAAAAATATATACAATAACTATTAAAAGCTTTTTTTAGTAGTAAAACATAAAAGTTAAGTAAAAAATAATAAACTTAAAAAAGCTATTAAATTAGAACCTAAATAAAAGTATAAAATAATTTTATTAAAAGTAGTTAAACTTATTATATTAGTAGTAAAGTTTTAATTAATAGTTATTTTTATTTAACTAACTTAATATAAATATAGTAAAAAGTATTATTTTTTATAGTATTAAAGCTTTTTTATAATATAATTATAGTTTAAAATAGTATATTATTAGTAGGTACTATAAGTTATTATTATATAAAAATATTAAGTTAATATAGTTATTTAGTATAATAAAAATTTTAAAGTTTAATATTACTTAATAAAACTTATTATTTAATAGTTTTTTTTAACTGTATAACTAAATTAATTTTGTTTAGTTTAGTATTAGTAGCTAGTTTATAAAATATAGTAAAATAAGTAATAAAACCTTTTTTCTTTTAATAAAATAAATTAAGTTTTACTTAAAGTAGTAAGTTTCTTATTTAAGTTTTTAAATATAGTTAGGAAAAAAACAATTAATTACTTTACTAAGTATATATTATTAAGGTTTTTTAAATGTATATATAAAAGCTAAAAGTATTTAGTAAAATATTAGTTAATATTATTTTTAAGTTTATAGTAAAGTTTTTTATTTAAAATAAATAGGTTTTTTTATATTTTAGTAAATATTAAAGTATAAAGATAGTAATTAAATTTTGTTATTATTAATAGTATAATTAAGCTTAGTATAAAAAGTAACTTTACTTATTTAACTATAATTTAAAAAGGTTATAGATAAATATTAGTTAAAGTTATAAAACTTAAGCTATATTTTAAATAAATTAATAGTATTTACTAAAACTTTTTGAATAGTAGTTACATAAATAGTAAAATAAAAAAAATAAAAAAGTTTATTTTTAAACTTTTTATAATATTTTTTAAAAAGTATTAATAAATTCTTATTATTATACTTACTAATATTTTAGTTATAATTATTATTATTTTAGTACTTTAATAAATATATTTTATATTATAATTATTTGCTTTTTAAATAACGTATTTCACAAGCGAGCTGGTCAAACAAGCGAGCCGGTCAGTTTACCAAGAAATTACTAGAACCTTAATAACTTTATCAATTCTTATTATTTTTTAATAAAAATTTAAAATTTGTAAACTTATATACTATACCTAGCTAGTATTAAATTTATAGTATAATTATATTATTAATTAGTTTAATTACAATAATTAGAATAAGTTTTAATAAAAAGGTATATAGATAACATATTTTCTTTAAACCTTAATAGAAATTTCTAAAAATTTAATAACGTTTTATTACACTTATAAATTAAGTTATTAAATTAGTAAATAGTAGTAGAGATTAATACTAATCTAAATATTAAAAATTGGGGGCCGAAAATAGCTCTATATAATGTAACTAATAAAATTAGACTAGTTATAAATTATTCACTATTTTACTATAAATTTAAATAGTTTGGAATAAATAATAAAAATTGTTCTTATAAAAATTTACAATAATTTAATAGAATAGTATTATTAAAGCGAATTTTGCTAAGTCTTTCGTTTTAGTTAAGTAATTAACTTAATTAATAATATAATTATACTGTAAATTCAATACTAGCTAAGTATAATATATAAGTTTATAAATTTTAAATTTTTATTAAAAAATATTAAGAATTAATAAAGTTATTAAAGTTTTAGTAATTTCTTGGCAAACTGACCGGCTCGCTTGTTTGACCAGCTCGCTTGTGAAATACGTTAACTATATAAGTTTTATAGTTAAAATAAAAGTATTTAAAAAACTAAATATCTTAGTAATAATAGTAATAGTAATAATAATAATATAATATGGTATTATAAAAGTTTTATATGTTAAAAGTTAAATACTATAAAAATAGTATTAATTAATTACTATATATAGTATTAAGTAATAATTTAAAATATTATATAAAGAAAACAAAAATTAAAACAAACTATAAATAAAGTATTTAAGTAAAATTCTATATACTAGTATGAAGCTAATACATAAATATATAATATAAAAAAACTTTTATAAAAAGCTTTATAAAGTATTATAAATAGTTACTATAATATTATAGAAAACTTTAAATTTTTAATAAATATAATAATAAAATGTATATTAATATATGAATTTAAATATTTAAAGTTAATAATACTTATATTATAAAGTTTTAAAAGCTTTTCTATAAATTAAAAAAACCATCTATAAAAAAAATTATATATAATTTTAAAAAGTTTAATTTTAAATTTTTTACTATTTAATATTACTAAATAGTTATAATAATATATTTAGTTTTATTAGTTTTTATAATTACTTAATAAAAGTTTTTTAAAATATTAAGTTTTTTTAATAAATATTAAATTTTTTATAATAAACTTAATACCTAAATTTTTTATTTTAACAACTTACTAAATAAACTTATTTATTTAAATTAAGTTTAGTTTTAATATTATATTAACTAATTTAAATAAAAATAGTATTTATTATTAAGTTTTTTAAACTTTTTTTTAAACCAAAGTATTTTATATATAATTAATAAAATTTTAAGGTTTCATTTAGTTATTTAGTTAGTATATAATTATAAAATTAAATTAAAATAAGTACTTAATTTAATAAATTTATTAATTTATTAAGTTATTTTATTATAATAAAGTAATAATCTTTTTCTATAATTTATTATTATGTAAGTTAAAAAACAGTTTTTTTTAATTTAAGTTTTTATAACTAAAAATAGTATATAATAGTTAGTAGTTTTTTATTATATATTTTATAATTATATTTAGTAAAAAAAATAAAAAATAAAAAAGCATTAGTAGCTATATAATTTAATAAATTAACTTTTATTATAGTTAGTAACTTAAAATTAAAATACTAAAAAATTAAAAATTAAAAAATTAAAAATTAAAAAATTAAAAATTAAAAAATTAATTAAAATTATATAAAACCTATTAAAATATAATTAAAAAATATATAATTTCTATAGTGTTATAGTATGCTTAATATATTAACTAATTTAAAAAAATTAAAAAAGTATTTAAATAAGTTATAACAAGTATAAAAAAATACTTAACTATATTTTTTTATAATATAAAAGTAATTAAAAATTAAAACAATATTTAGTTTTATATAGTACTTTATTTTACTATAATAAAATTAAGTAAAAGTTTTTAATAATAATAATTCATAATATTTAGTAATATTCATAAAATTAAAACTTTTATTTAACTTTTTTTTATAAAAATAACTAGTAAAAATACTAAAAATAAACTTATTTTAATAAATTTCTTAACTAGATTATTAATAAAAAATACTTTTAAAATCTTTTAATTTATTTTAAAATATTTTATATAATAGTTTAAAATTCAACTATTTTCTATTATTAAAAATATTTTTATAATTATATAAATAGTATTTAAATAGTTTATTAACTTTTTAAAAAAAATTAAAACTTTAATAAATAAATTTATATAAGTTTTACAAAAATGATTAATATTAGTAATTAAAGTTGTAAATATTTTATATTTATGTTTTTAAGTTTATTTTATATAAAAAGCTGCTTGAATTAAGTAAATATTAATATTTAACATAAGTTTAAGTTTTTAAATTTAGGTATATATTTATTTATAAATATAAATTATATATATAAAACTTTACTAATTTTTTTATTAAGTTATTAACTAGTAATATTATAAAGAATAAAGCTACTTTAATTTTTTTTATAATAAAATTAATGTTAAACTAATTTTAAACTAAATAAAAGTTATATAATAATAAAAATTATTACAAAGTTTTTATAACTAATAGTTAATTTAAAATACTTAGTTATCATATTAAATTTAATAGTTAGTAATTGTTTTAAAAAAAATAAGTTTAAATATATTATTTATAAATAGTATTACTAATTTTTTTTATTAATTTATAAAATATTATAAATTAAAAAATAATATTAAGTATAGTAATAAAAATAATAAAAAATAGTTTTTATAACTTATAATTAAAGCTAAATTTATATTTTATTATTTAAAATTAGTTAAAATTTAGTTTATAATTTTTAGTAACTATTATATAAAAGTATTTTTTTTAATATAATTTAGGTAGTAAATTATTAAATTAATAGTATATAAAATATACTTTTAAAATATTGTTACAGACGGTAATAGCAAGATAACTGCACCTAAAGAGCTAAAGGAGTTAACCACAACAGCTAATAAAGCTCTAGAATAGAAACGTATGTTTGAACTAGAAAGGAAGAATTACAAGCATGCACGGGATGCATTAGCACAAGCTAAGGCTAGAGCCAAGAGACAAGAACAGAAATACGGAATTATGCCAATAGATTAGGAGTAGTGACCTGTATGACTAAGGCAGAGCTTAGCAGCTAGAGGTGCTAGAGATATTAGAGGCTCTAACATCTCTAACAGCTCTAACAGTATCTAATATACTGAACAACGGTACAGAATGTACGCACGGGGGATCTACTATAAGTACGAGGCGTTAGACAGCTCATGGTTACTTTTAATTCTTTATAGTTACTCTAAAATTAAGATTCACACCTTAAGTGACATAGTTTAATACTATTCTGTTAAATCTTAACTTACCGTATCTTTTTTCTTACCCTCTACTGAGTTAACCAACTTCCACTAAGTCTAACAAGCTATCTAATCTAGAAGCAAGGGAACTGCTAAGTATTACATAAGCAGTTAGACGGCTTATTACCAGTATAATTTACGTTAGTAAGTTAGCAACTTATAATATTGTAACTACTATCTTGAGAGAGTAGGAAGAACTGTTGGATAGATTCCAACACACCAATTATCAAGAGTCTATGACAACCCACTATAGGAGTGAGTGACAACTCCATTCATTAGACGAAAGCAGTAGTAAAGAAGAAGTCATGGCAGGACCTTCATCCACAACTGGAAGTACATCCGGAGGAACGAAAAGTGCACAGTAAGTTATCCAAGAATAAGAAGCAGCTATCATGGAATTACGTGATGCTTTAGTAAACCTATAATAACAGGTCAAAGCCAATCAACAAGCTAGAGCAGTGCATTAGAGAGGAACAGCTAAGATACAACCTCCTAAGAAGTTTGATAGTAACTGAGACGAACTTAAAACTTTCATGGCAGCTATAGACCTCTACTATCAGTTTAATCAGAAATTATTCCTAAGGAACCAGAATCGGATTCTGGCAGTAGGCATGAACATGATAGGCAGAGCCATGCGATGGTTTGAACCACTAGTAAGAAACTATCTTACCAACAGAGACCCTAACTTAGGAGCAGCGGGATTAGCCAACTGTAATAGCGATATGCAGCAAGCTTTTAACAGTTACAAAGACTTTAAGAAAGAAATGATTATTGTCTTTGGCGAGATTAACGAAGAAAACAAAGTAATCTAAAAGCTTCAGAGACTCAAGCAGCAAACATCGGCAGCTAACTACACGGCAGAATTCAAATAAATTCAATCACGACTTAACTAGGCAGACCAACCACTAGTCATGATGTACTACAAAGGACTGAAAGACAGAATTAAGGATGAAATCTCTAGAGGAAAACGACCGGATACTCTACTAGAAATCATCAAACAAGTAGTGACTATTAACAATTATTAGTACCAACAAGAGCAGGAGAAAAAAGCACATGGGAGATTAGTAATCCATGTACCTAAGAAGAATAGAAAAGACAACCGAACCTATAACACGATAGATATCGACGTCAAGAAAACATTCATTGGAAATGAGTAAGAAAAGCAAGCTAAAGAATGAATAGAACGCTACACATGCAAAGCCTATCTAGGATACAAAAAACAGAGACACTTCATCAAGGATTACAAGCAACGGCAATTAGATGTTAAGAAGGCTTATATTTAGACCAAGGCACCAAAGGAAATCAAAGTAGCTATAGTCCAAGTAGAACAAGCATAGGACACGATAACAGAAGAAACGATCGCACGAAGAATCTAGAAGGAACAATACTAGATTTACGGGAGTCACACACATCTTGGTTAAGAATATGAAATACCGTATTAGCAAGTTAAAAATCATCTGGTAGAACGACCTAATGATATAATCACCACAATACAAGGAGCAGCAGTTTAACAACATAATACTAAAACCGAGAAAGAAATACAACATTTCTATAAAATTATAGAAAGGGAAGGAGGACCCTTTTATAAGGAAGACCAGAAGTTTCGATAAAGAAAGAATTACGGAATAGAAAAAGACAAAGAACTTATGTCTATAATAATTATACAGCAAGTGCACTAGGGACACTGTTAAATATATAAATTAGAATACTATCTAGAGAAATACTATATTACTAAACACTAGAAAGTTACCTTAGGAGATAGGATGTATAAATACTGATAAGTACTATAGTTAGTAGGGAACAAGTAACATAAAGAGTTAAGCAGATAAAAACTAGCCATATAAATAAATAAAATTTAATAATAAATATCTGAACTAGTAATAATAAATGCAACCTACTATCCACCCGTTAGATATTTAGAATTAGGATAGGATTAGAACAAGAAGGAAGAAAAAACCCCTTTACTAACTTTATAGATATAAGATAATAATGCTGTAGATAGATTAATAAGAAAGTAATACTAGATATATATAGTAATAACTTATATAGAAAGAAACTATAAATAGAATAAACATCCCATACGTGTTAAAGGGCTAAATACAAGAAAAGTATTATAATAAATTATAAATAAAAAAGAACTAAATAAGTAATAAGAGCTAGTCTACACGAAATTAGAAGACAAATCACAGAATTCAAACTTAAATAAATATAAAAAGTTGTTATAGGACTAATATTAACTGGGATATAGATTACACTAGGCTAAACACTATTAAGAAGAATAATTAGCCACAAATTCACATAAAAAACTTATATATCAAAAATGTTTCTTAAGATGGAAATGTAAGGATTATAGAGAAGAGACTAGAAATATATATTTAATACTAGAATAAAAAGCATGCTAACTCTAGAGATATTTAATCTATAAACCTAATAAAAAAACGCTAAGAAAGTAACTACCACTTAGAAGTTAGCTATAAATAAAAAACTAAAAGGCTAGTAGACTTAAACCAAGCCACTAGAAGGCTAAGAAGAAATAATTAGAAAAAATATATTAATTATATACACATAACTAAACCTAAGGGAATATGAAAACAAGTTATATATAAATATATATATTAATAGTAACTAAATACTAGCGCTTATAAATAATAGGGCTAGCAAGACACTTATATTAAATAAATAAATATAAAGATATTAGATACTAACTAGAGTTTTAGATAAACCTATATAAGTAAGACGCGTAGACAATAGTCTAACAGTATTTAAAAAAGGTCTAATTAATCTTAAAATATAGAATATAATTATTTAGGTAACAGGTTACCGGGATAACCGCTGTATTAAAATTATAAATCTAGGTAGTAAAGATTTTATCTTAGAATAGGACTAGCTAGCACAATAAAACCTAACTATTAATTAAAAAAAGAAAACTATAGGAATCAGGAGAGATTACTATGAATAGAAATAATAAGTAATAATATAAATAAAGATAACAATACTTTATAATACTAAATTTGTTATACTAAAAGAATACTAAGAGGAATTCAGAGAATAGTTCTTTAAAAAAGCTAAAGACTAATTACTAGAATACTAGGACTAGAACTATAAAATCACGCTTAGAGAAAAAACAAATCTGAAACCAGGACTATTATATTAATTATTTATTAATTAATAAGAGAAGTTACGACGATATCTGAATAATAACTTAAAAAAGGAATATATCTAAATAAGTAAAAGTAAGATAGTATCACTAATACTCTTTATACTAAAAAAAAATAGTAAACTATAATTATATATAGATTATTAACATCTTAATAAGGCTATAATAAAAAATCGTTACCTTATATTATTAATACTAGAACTTATAGATAAACTTAGAGGAGCTAAATAGTTTAGTTTCTTTAATATTAAAAATAGATATTACTAGATATAAATAGCTAAAGGACATGAATGGATAATAGCATTTAAAATAAAATATAGATTATATAAGTATTTAGTCATACTATTTAAACTTACTAACGCACTAGTAATATTCTAGATAATTATTAATTATGTGCTGAGAGAATACCTAGACGTATTTATAATAGCATATCTTAATAACGTGCTTATATATATAAACAGAATGCTAGAAGAACATATTAAACATACTAAGATAGTATTATAAAAGCTTAAGAAACACAAGTTATATATTTAGACAGAAAAATATGTGTTCTATAGAATAGAAATTAAGTTCTTAGGATACTTAGTATCCCGAGACGGAATAGCAGTTAACCTAGATAAAACTAAAAATATTCTATCTTAGCTAATACTAATAAACATAAAAGAAGTTTATTCTTTTCTTAGATTCACGGGTTTCTGTAGATAATTTATTAAGGACTACTTAAAAATCACATCACCTTTAATAGAATTGCTTAAAAAAGATTAATAATTTAAGTAGGAATAATATAAGGAAGATGCTTTTAGAATACTAAAAAAAATATTTTAATAACTACCGATATTGAAAATGTTTAATTTATGACTTTAAATAGAGATATATGCGGATGCATTAGACAGAGCTATAAAAGCCATTCTACTATAAATATAAAATAATAAATATAAACATCTAGTAGATTTCCTATTTTATAAACTTATAACTACTAAGTTAAACTATGATATCCATGACAAAGAACTATTAGCAATAGTTTAAGTATTTAAAAAATAGAGACATTATTTAGAAGGAACTAAATATTAAATTATTATATATTCAGATTACAAGAATCTAACGGCATTTATAATAATAAAGAAATTAAATTAATAATAAGTTAGATAGTAGAAATTAGTTTCTACTTTTAACTTTTAAATACTTTATAAGTTAGGAAAAGAAAACACAGCGGCTAACACACTTAGTTAATAAATAAACTATATAAAGAATATACTAGAGATTTATAATATAATACTTAGATAAAGACTAGACGGATCTCTAGGAAGCTTATAAATAGATATTAAAACAGTAGTCATTATCAAAAACACCTAGAAAAAATAAATAAGAAACTTTAATAATAGATAACTATATTAGAATCTGGACTAAGAAATAATTTATGTACTAAATATATTATAGACTAAACTTATTAAAGACTAATACTTAGCTAAAATATATGGACATTAAGGAATTAAAAAAACCATAGAATAAATAAACAGACATTTTTGGATTCCTGGAATATAGAAAAAGGTTAGAGATATTCTTTTAGAATATATTAAATACAAAAAGAATAAGGTATTAAGATATAAAGAATATAGACTTATATAACTAATTTCTTTACTAGACCTACCATAGGAATTAGTTATAATAGACTTTATTATAAGAATACTAATAATAACTACCTTTAGAGGTCAGTGGTACGACATGATACTAGTTATAATAAACTAATTTATAAAATACGTATACTTTAAACCTACGTATATAGAGGTTAAAGCGGATAAATTAGTAATTATACTTATTAAACTACTAATAGCACGACATAGATTGCTATGAGAATTTATTATAAATAGAGATAAACTATTCACGTTAATATTCTAGAAGATATTTATAAGAAAGCTAGAGGCTAAATACTGCCTCTTAATAGTATTTCACCTATAAACAGATAAATAAACAAAATAGATAAATTAGATATTAGAATAATATCTATAGATATATGTTAATAAATAATAAAATAATTAAATTAACTTACTACTAATGGCTGAGTTTGTATATAACTCTGTAAAGTTATTAACTACAGGAAAATTATTATTCTTTATAAACTATAGTTATAAGCCTACAGCTTATTAAGAACTATAGAAACTAAATAAAATATTAGAAATAACAAGAATAAGAGTCAATAAATTATAATAACTTTATTAGAAAATAGTAGAAAAAATTACTTAGAAAGGAGTTCTCAGCAAACAGTAGAAGGATAAATCTAAAGTTAAGAAACTAATTTTTAAAGAGAGGAATAAGATTTTCTTATTATAAAAAAATTTAGAAATAAAACAACTATTAAAGAAACTGGATTACATTAAATTAGGACTATTTAAGATTAAAAGATAAATAGAGCCTATAAATTACAAACTACAACTATCTAAAGATATAAGGATTTATCTAGTTTTTTATATTTCAAAATTAGAACCAGCACTATAGAATGCTAAACTATAGACAAAACTCAAACTTAAAGAAAATATAATTAAGTATAAAGTTTAATAGATTCTGGACTACCAGTAGTTCAGGCGTTAGTAGAAATATCTAGTTAAATAAAAAAATTATAAACCTAAAGATAATACGTGGGAGCTAATTAGAAATCTAAAAAATAGTTTAAAGCTAATTAACTAGTACTATTAGAAGAACTAATAAAAGCTATATTTTATAAAAAGAATGACTACAGCGCGTTCTAATCTAAACTAAAAGAAGAAAAAAACAAAACAGGTTAGAAAGAAGCCGGTATTACGGATTATAATATATAAGTTTTTTAGTCCTAAGAATAAACTTCAGCCTCTTTAAGAGCCTAGACTTTATGAATAGAAGCTATCTCTTAATTATATATTTCTTTCTTTTTAGAATTTAATTATACTAGTTTGTGATGAAGCTAAAGGGTTTAAGAATAAACCTCTAAAGCTTCCTCCTTAGCTTTTTCAAACTAATAATAGAGTTTTTCCTTATTATAATTAAGATAATTCTATTCTGGTTATAAGATAATTAAATTACATTTTACGTTACAATTATTACAGGTGGAATAATAACTAGAACTTAAATTTATAAGGTAATTATTACCTTAATAGAAACAATTTAAGTAAGATATTAGCATATAACGGGGTTTATTATAGATCTAAGAAACTAAATAACAAGCACGTATTAGAGACGACTTAGGACGTGTTATTATAAAAAGACTAGGCAGGAAAAATAGAAAGTTAAGAGTCTTATAGTCTAGAATATAAAGTAGAAGACCTGCTATCTTTATACTACTTATAAAAGAAAAAAACAATCTTCTAAAATAAAGACTTAAAAGAGAGAGATAATATTATAGATAGTAATAATAAAATAATTATATTTAAAGAGCTAAAGGAGTTAACCATAATAGCTAATAAAGCTCTAGAATAAAAACGTATATTTAAATTAGAAAGGAAGAATTATAAGTATATATAGGATATATTAGCACAAGCTAAGACTAGAGCTAAAAGATAAAAATAGAAATATAAAACTATACTAATAGATTAAGAGTAGTAATCTATATAACTAAGGTAGAACTTAGTAGCTAGAAATACTAGAGATATTAAAAACTCTAATATCTCTAATAGCTCTAATAGTATCTAATATACTAAATAATAGTATAGAATATACGTATGAGGGATTTATTATAAGTATAAGGCATTAAACAGCTCATAGTTACTTTTAATTCTTTATAATTACTCTAAAATTAAGATTTATACCTTAAGTAATATAGTTTAATACTATTTTATTAAATTTTAACTTACTATATCTTTCTTTTTACTCTCTACTAAGTTAACTAACTTCTACTAAGTCTAATAAGCTATCTAATCTAGAAGTAAGGGAACTACTAAGTATTATATAAATAGTTAGATAGCTTATTACTAGTATAATTTATATTAGTAAGTTAGCAACTTATAATAAATATTTACTACTAAAACTAGTATAATAATAAAATATTTAAAAAATATAGTTTTTACTATTTATATTAGTTTTAGATTATATTACAAATAGTAATAAAATAATAACTTTAAATAAAAAAACGTTTCTATAAAAAAAATTGTATAAGAAAAAAATTATAATTTATTTTAAATTAACGTATTTTATAAGTGAGCTGGTTAAATAAGTGAGTTAATTAATTTACTAAAACTACCTACTCTTCTTAAGCAACGCGAGATGGCTTAATAACCTAATATATAATTAGTTTCTAATAAGGCTTAAATATAGCTTGCTATTTAGGCTCTTAATACTAGCTAAATTTATAGCCTCTAAACTACTACACGTACTTTTAATGTACTCTTCTTAACTTTATAAGAACAACACGTCGGAACCGCGTTAAGACGTGATATTAAGCCAAATTCAATAAAGCTTACAGAAACTAAAGAGGAGGTAATAAAATAATATATACTTAAGCTAGATTTAAGAGAATTCGCCTCTCTACTTAATACTATTTAAGAGATAGCTAATAAACTATTAGCTAAGTAAAAAAAAGACTTAGTAGATATAAACTAGCTACACAACTTCATTAAGCGCACTGTAGGGCTTAAAATGAAGTATAATCAGAAGCTAAACTACCAGCATTATAAATAGAAAGAACTAGTAATTATACAAGCTTAGTTTAACCTTATACGTAATATAAAGGCTAAATATGGTATATAAGATAAAAACACGTATAACTTTAATAAATCTAGCTTTTAGATAGGTATAATAACCCAGTAAAAAGTTATTACAGGCTCTAAAAAATAGCATTAACTAAAAGCTATTTAGCTAGGTAACTGGGAGTAGGTTATAATAATTTAAGGTATTAGCACATTAGAGTACGCGCTTCTACCCTTTATTATTTATAAAAATAAAAACTACTTTTCTACCTGGTATTAGGAAGTTAACATACCATCTTAATAGGCATTCAGGGTTTCTAATAACGGCTGGATAATAAATAAGCTTAGTTTCTAGTGGTTAAAGTACTTTAATAGGCATACAAAGAAGCGTACTATAGGCGTATACTGTCTATTAATTCTAGACAACCATAAAAGCCATAACTCACTAGAATTTACTAAATACTGTAAGGAGAATAAGATAGTTACTTTATATATACTATCATATTCATTACATATCTTGTAGCCACTAGATGTGAGTTGTTTTTCGCCTTTAAAGATAGTATATAGGCGCTAAGTTAAGAAGCTAATACGTAACCAGTTTAACTATATTACTAAAATAGAGTTCTTACCAGCCTTTTAGGATGCTTTTAATACCTTTATTACTGAAAGTAATATTTAAAGAAGCTTTTAAGATGCTGGCCTAGTTCTATTTAACTTAGATAAAGTAATATTAAAGCTTAACGTTCAACCGCGTACGTCTATACCCTTTATTATATAAGATATTTTATAGTAGTTAAAAATCTCTAGTACTCACCTCAAATTTAGGGCGCAAATAAAGCTGATTAATAATAAGTTAAATAGCTTACTATCTTCCTTAAAGGAAGGATTTAATTAGCTTGTTAAGGGCACTTTTTTAATAACTTATTAGATAGTATTATAGCGCGATTAAATCACTAAGCTTAAAGCAGCTAATAAGGCCGTAAACTAATAAAAACAGCGTAAAAGAAAGTATATCCAGTAAGAAAAAGTCCTTACCTTTAAGGCTGGCTTATAATTAATTACTGAGAACTTTATTACTATAACTTTTAGTAGTAAAAAGAGATAGGGTAACGCTAGAGCAGATAAGATTAAACTAACTTAAAGATATTATAGAAACTATAGCGGGACCAGGCACAACGCTTAAACATACCAAAACATTAAAAAATCTACTATAAAATCTAGTAGTAATAAGGAATTAGAGGTAGATTATAGTAAGGTAGAGTAATTCATTATATAGCTTATTATATTTAGTATAGTCTTAGTAAACTAACTAGTTTATTTATTTAACTAGCTCGCTTATAAAATACGTTAGCTTACTTATTTATATTTAAAAATTTAAATCAAAAATTAAAGTAATAAAAATACTATATTATTATTATTATTTTTATGTTGATTTAAGTAGTAGTATGCTATACAGACCTTCTATAAACTTAATTACATAAAGAAAAACTTATTACGGAGTATATAGCCTCTATTTTTAAGAAAAACAATCTCTATTTCTTTTGTTTATTATGTATAACCTATTTTCTCGCTGTTTATAGTACCTTTTACGGAGTAAAAAAAGCCTGTAACTCTAACTATAGCATTCTACCTACTTATTATAGGTACTTTTCTATCTATTCTTTACTCTATAGAGTAGTTTTATAGCTAGAAAGAACTATAATAGAATACTTATTTATATAAGCTAGTATAAAAGCTTAGCTACACTCTCTATTAACCTTATAAAATACTAGAAATTAATTTTGCTAGATTCTGTATCTCGTAAAGCTATTCTTATATTTATAAACTAAGAATAATATAAGATAATATATTTTACTATCTTCTGTTCACAGCCGCAGACGTATATAGTAATAGGAAAATTTTTTAGCTAAACTTTTATAAAAAACACTATAAGTCTAATTTATCTTATGTAAATTTAAATAAAGATTAAACTTTCTACTTTATAAATATTTATATAAGTTTTAAAGACTTTCTTTTCTAGAGTTTATTAATATTCTAGACTTTAGTTATATTTTTAAACAGTCCACTCTTATTACTATTTACGTATTATAGTAGTTTATAGTTTAATTAATATATTTTCTATATCTACTTCTACCTATTCCTAGCCTTTAATAGGTTTTTATATATTTATAAACTATTTTAGAGCCTAATCTATACACTTTTCTCTTATTATACGTAAGTGGATAAGGCTTTACTATTTTTAAATTCTGTTTTAAATCTTTATATAAACTTACGTGATTTTTTGTTTTATATCTAAAGCCTTTATACAGCACCTGTAGCTAGTAATTTTTATATTAAAAATAATCTATAACAAAAAAATAAAGATTTTTATTTTAAGTATTACTATTAATATAGCTTAGTATACTCTAGTAATTATTTATAAACATCTTATTTAAAATTTATAGAGTTAGTTTAGGTAGCTGCTAATCTTTCTAGACTTATTTTAACTAGGCTAGTATTAAATTATAGTGTTAAAAATAAGTACTAAGAGTATTATAATATTATAAATCTATCTTACTTATAGAAAAATAGCTTTTTATATTAATATAGTAAGATAATAAAAAGCTTACTACTATTTTTCTATCTTTTAAAACGTTTTTTAGATATATATATTCTAGTAGAGAGCTAGGTTAAGCTAGATACTAAGAATTTAAATCTTTTTTATAAGCTTTTTTTTTAGTACTATTAATGTTTATAAAGACTACTATATTAAAGCGTCTTAAGTTTTATAATAAGTATATTAGTTTATACTTTTTTAGTATAAAAACTATTCTATAGTGGGCCGCCTAGCTAATATAATAGTTATAAATATACTTAAAAGTATAGCAGTTAACTTCCGTTAAGAAACCGTATATAAAGAGTATAGTATTATTAATAAAACTGTTAATATATATATTCTTATAAGTATTACCATAAGCCTTATAAAGCTTTATAATATAGAATAGAAAAAGAATTAGTAAAAGAAAGAAGCCTTATAGAATTCTAGCTAGCATATTAAAAAGCTCTATCTTATAGTCTAAGAGAATAATTATTATTTTCTAGTCTATTATAAATGCTTTAATTTAGTAGATAAGTTATTATAGGGTTTTCTTTATCTATAAGACGTATATAAGCTTTTTATAAACTATTTTATTAAATACTTTAGAGATATTAAGTGCTAAAAGAATTACAACAGAGCTCTTTTCTCCCTAGATAGTATAAACCTAGTTTATAAGAAAGTTAAAGGCTATATTTATAGACTTATACTACCTTATACCTATTTACTAAGCTAGAAGTATATTATATTACTTTATTAGTTATTTTAACTACTCTACTATAATTATCTCTATAATCTTTATAATAGTATTTAGGAGCGTGATAGGCTGTTATGTTTTAAAAATTAAGTAATTATTTTTTTTAAGCTTCCGCAGAGCCACCGTACAGGCAATTTTAAATATTTATAGATAATATACTAGGTTCTAGTATATCTAGGTAATTTCTACTATAGCTGTATAAAAAGAAAAGCTTATAACTTTTAAAAAGCTATTTAGAATACTATTATAGCTTAATATACTAAATATTTACTATCTAGCTATTATCTTTCTAATAGTTTTTAGGGTGATTTCTAGGAGCTATTTAACTTATAAAAAGTATATAAATTCTATAATATCTAAAAAATCTCTATTTAGCTCTATTAGGAAAAACTATTTTTATAAAATCTTTATTTTCTCTTTATAGCTCTAGGCCGTCCTGTTTTGAGTCTATAATAAAGAAAGAATAAAGAGTTTAGAAAAAATATAGCTTTAGTTTTTTACTTATACTATTATTACGGACGGTAATAGTAAGATAGCTATACTTAAAAAGCTAAGAGAACTAGCCATAATAGCTAATAAAGCTCTAAAATAGAAACGTATATTTAAGCTAGAAAAGAAGAATTATAAGTAAATATGGGATATACTAGCACAGGCTAAAGTATAAGCTAAAAAGTAAGAATAAAAATACAGAACTATACTATAGAATTAAAAGTAGTCATGCACGTGACTAAGAGAGACTTAGTAAATAAATATAAATAAAGAAAATAATACTAAAACTAGACTTATCTTTATTATCTTTTTTAGTAGTATTTAATATACTGCTAGTAGGTATATAATATACGTATAAAGAGTTTCCTATAAATATAAGACATAAAACAGCTTAGGGATATTTTGGATTTTTTATAGTTACTCTAAAATCAAGATTTTCTCTCTAAGTTAAGACTTGAACTTGAGTGAATTAGTTTAATAACTATTTTATTAAATCTATTATATACTTCTCTTTTTACCTTGTAATAAAGCATAAATTTTATTCTATTAAACTTAAGACTATCTACTCTAGATATGGAAAGGACTAAAAGCTTATTAAGTAATTAATTAAGGTAAAGTTACTAATATAAAACGTACTATTAAGTTAAGATAACTCGTAATATTATAACTACCCTTTTAAAGTATAGGAGAGGACGTTGGATTGATTCTAATAATAAATTTCTAATTATAGTCTATAATAACTTACTATAAGGATAAATGAGAACTTTATTTGTTAGAGAAAAGTAATAGTAAGAAAGAAGTTATAGCAGGACTTTTATCTACTACTAGAAATATATTAGGAGAAAGTAAAAGTGTATAGTAAATTATTTAAAAATAAGAAGTAGCTATTATAAAACTACGTAATACTCTAGTTAACTTGTAATAATAAGTAGTAATAGATAAGACTAGTAGAAAAAAAACAGTAAAAATATAATCTCTTATAAAGTTTAATGATAATAGAGATGAACTTAAAATCTTTATAGCCATAATAAACCTTTACTATTAGTTTAATTAATCTTTATTCATAACTAACTAAGATCAGATTCTGGTAGCTAGTATGAATATAATAGGAAGAGCTATAAAATAGTTTAAACTACTTATAAAGAATTATCTAGCTAAAGGAGATTTTAATCTAAGATCAGCAGAACTTATAAACTATAATAATAATATTAAAAGAACCTTCAAAAACTATAAGAGCTTTAAGAAGGAAATGATTATAGTCTTTAAAAAAATTAATAAAGAAATAGAGATAATTTAGAAGCTCTAATAGCTTAAATAATACACATTAACAGCTAACTATATAGCAGAATTTAAGTAAATCTAATCTTAACTAGACTAAATAGATTAACCTCTAGTTATAATATACTATACAGGACTAAAAGATAGGATTAAGGATAAGATTTTTTAAGGAAAATAACCTAGCATACTTCTGAAAATCATTAAACAAGTAGTGATAATTAATAACTATTAGTACTAAAGAGAATAAGAAAAAAAGAATAATACTAGGCTAGTAATTTATATACTATAAAGAAATAAAAAAGATAACTAAACTTATGATATAATAAAAATTAACTAAATATTAGTTAAGAACGCGTGGATTAACAGGCGAAAATAAGATAAGTAAATTAAAAAATAAATAGATTAATATACACGTAGAGTATATTTTAGTTACGGAAAAAAAAAACACTTTATTAAAGACTATAAATAATAAAGAGTAGATGTTAAATAGGCTTATGTCTAGACTAAGGCACTAGTTAAAATTACTATAATCTAAATAGAACTAGCTAAAGACTAGATAACTAAGAAAGCTATTATATAACGAATTTAGAAGGAATAATATTAGATCTGTGGAAGCAATACATATTTTAGATAGAAATATAAAATACTATATTAATAGATTAAGAATCATTTAGCAGAATAAGCTAATAATATAATTACTATTATATAAAGAATAGCTATTAGATAATATTAGGCCAGCTTTCTAGAAAAAGCTAACTAATTCTATAAGATAATTTAATAAAAGGGAGGACCCTTTAGGGCAGAAGACTAAAAATTCAGATAATAATAAAATTAAGAGATAATAGAGAGTAAAGAGCTAATATCTATAATAATTAGATAATAAATAAACTAAGAATACTACTAGATCTATAGATTAAAATACTATATAAGGAAATATTATATCACTAGGTACTAAAAGGTTACTTTAGAAGACAGGATATATAAGTACTAATAAGTATTATAAGTAGCTAAAAACAAGCAGCACAAAAAACTCAGTAGATAAAAACTAACTATATAAATAAATAAGATTTATAAATAAGAACTAATACTATTTATAAGTTATATAATCTATTACTACCCTGTTAGACATTCAGAGCTAGGCTGGGACTAGAATAAAAAACTAAAAAAAGAATTTATTTTATTTATTTTATAGATATAAGACGAAGAAGCCGCTAAAAGAACTATATAAAAAAAGTACTAGATATATAGAAAAAAGATATATATTAAATAAGAATATAAATAGACAGCTTATACTGTTTGAGTTAAAAAACTAATAATAAAATAAGTATTAAAATAAATAGCATAAAAATAAGAGCTTAATATATAGTAAGAATTAATTTATATAAATTCTAAAAAAGAACTTTAGGACCCTAAGACTAAGAAATATAAGTAGTTAGACTAGGATAAGTGCTAACTAAGATACTAATACTACTAAACTAAACACCACTAAAATAAATAGTTAGCTACAGAATTACATGCTAAACTAATAATAAAGAAATGTTTCTTAAGATAAAAGTACCAAAATCATAAAAAGAAAGCAAGAAAAGAATATAAAATACTACTATAAAAATAATATTAACTTTAGTGATGTTCTATCTACGGACTAAAAAAAGAAACACTAAAGAAATAACTACTATTTAGAAGTTAATAAATAATAAAAAACTAGAAGGCTAGTAAGCAACAACCATGCTGCTAGAGAGCTAATTTAAGGTTAAAACTTAGAAATTATTACTTAACTACACACGACTTAAATAAAGACATGAAAATAAGCTATATATAGATATATATATTAATAGCTTTTAAACACAAGCGCTCGTAGACAGCAGGGCTAGTAAAATACTTATATTAAATAAATAAATACAGGGATATTATATCTTAACTAGAGTTTTAAACAAACCTATAAGAGTAATATATATAGATAATAATCTAATAATATTTAGAAAAGGCCTAATTAATCTTGAAATGGAGAATGTAACTATTAAAGTAGCAGGTTACATAAATAACTACCGCATTAAGATTATAGATCTAGGTAGTAAGGATTTTATATTAGGATAAAACTAGCTAGCATAATAGAACTTACTAATTAACTAAAGAATAAAGTTTATAGAAACTAGGAAGAACTACTATAGATAAACGTAAGCTATAATATAAATAAAAAAGATAACTTTTCATAACACTACGTTTATTGTGCTGAATGAATACTAGGAGGAATTTAGAGAATAGTTTTTTAAGAAAGCTAAAAACTAACTACTAGAATACTAGAATTAAGACCATAAAATCACGCTTAAAAAGGGAACGGATTTGAAACTAGGACTACTATATTAACTATCTATCAATTAGCAAAAAGAGTTACAACGATATCTAAATAAAAACTTAAAAAAGAGATATATATAGAAAAGTAAAAGTACTATAACATCACTAACACTTTTTATACTAAAAAGAAATAGTAAATTAAGGTTATATATTAACTACAGACACCTTAATAAAACTATAGTAAAAAATTATTACTTTATACCTTTAATATTAGAACTTATAGATAAACTCAGAGAAGCTAAATAGTTTAGCCTTTTTAATATTAAGAATAAATACTATAAAATATAAATAGCTAAAGAACACGAATGGATGACCACACTAAAAACAAGATATAAGTTATTTAAATATCTAGTTATGCTATTTAGACTCATAAACGCACCAGCAACATTCCAGATAATTATTAACTATATATTAAGGAAATATCTAGACGTATTTATAATAGCATATCTTGATAACGTGCTTATATACACAAACAGAATGTTAAAAGAACATGTTAAGTATACTAAGAGAGTATTATAGAAGCTTAAGAAACATAACCTATATATTTAAACAGAGAAATGTGTGTTCCACAGGAAAGAAATCAAATTCTTAGAATATCTAATATCCTGAGATAGAATAGTAGTTGACCTAGATAAGGCTAGAGACGTTTTATCATAGCCTACACTAATAAACATAAAAGAAGTTTATTCTTTTCTTAGATTTACGGGTTTCTGCTAATAATTTATTAAGAACTACTTAAAAATCACAGCACTCTTAACGGAATTGCTTAAAAAGGACTAATAATTTAAGTAGAAAGCTAGGGAACACGAAGCTTTTACAACCCTAAAGAGAATATTCTAGAAACTACTAATATTAAAGATGTTTAATCTATGGCTTTAAATAGAGATATATATAGATATATTAGATAAAGCTATAAAAGCTATCTTACTATAAGTATAGAATAATAGATATAAATATTTAGTAGACTTTCTATCTCATAAACTAATAACTACCGAGTTAAATTATAATATTTATAATAAAAAACTATTAGCAATAGTTTAAGTATTTGAAAAATAGAAACATTATTTAGAGGGAGCCAAACACTAAATTGTTATATATTCAAATTATAAAAATCTAACAGCGTTTATAATAATAAAGAAGTTAAATTAATAATAAGTCAGATAATAGAAACTAGTTTCTATATTCGATTTTTAAATACTTTATAAGGCTAGAAAAGAAAATATAATAGCTAACGCACTCAGCTAATAAGCAAACTATATAAGAAATATACCGGAAATTTATAATATAATACTTAAGTAAAGATAAGACGGATTTTTAGAAAGTTTATAAATTAATATTAAATACATAGTCATTATCGAAAATACCTGGGAAAAATAAATAAGGGAATTTAATAATAAACAACTACTATAGAATCTAGACTAAGGAATAATCTATATACTAGACGAATTATAAACTAAATTAATTAAAAACTAACATTCAGCGGAATTGCACGGATATTAGGGAATTAAAAAAACTATAGAACGGATCAACAGACATTTCTGGATTCCAGAAATTTAGAATAAGGTTAGGAAAATTCTTTCAGAATACATTAACTATAAAAAGAATAAAGTATTAAGATATAAGAAGTATAGACTTATATAATCTATACCTTTACTAAATTTACTATAGGAATTAGTTATAATAGACTTTATTACGGGAATACTGATAATTACTACCTAAAAAAGTTAATAGTATAACATGATATTAGTTATTATTAATAGACTAATAAAGTACGCTTATTTTAAACTAACCTATATGAAAATAAAAGCAGATAAATTAGCGTTATTACTAATTAAGATACTAATTACATAATATAAAATGCTATGAGAATTTATCACGGACAGAGATAAATTATTTACGTTAATATTCTAAAAGATGTTTATAGGGTAGCTAGAGGTAGAATATTATCTCTTAATAATATTTTACCTACAGACGGATAGATAAATAGAATGGATAAACTAAATATTAGAATAATACCTATAGATATATGTTAATGAATTATAAGATAATTAAATTAACCTATTACTAATAGCTAAGTTTGCATATAACTCTGTAAAGTTATTAATAATAGGAAAATTACTATTTTATATAAACTATAGTTATGAGCCTACAGCTTATTAGGAACTATAGAGACTAAATAAAGTATCAGAATCTATAAGAAAAAAGGTTAAGAACTTATAACTACTATATAAAGATATTATATAGAAAATTACCTATAAAGGCAATCTTAGTAAATAAATTAGGGATAAATCTAAAGTTAAGAGACTAATCTTTAAGAAGGGGGATAAGATTTTCTTAAAAAAGAAAAAATTAAAAATAAAACAACTATTATAAAAACTAGATCACGTAAATTTGGGACTATTTAAGGTTAAATAATAAACAGAACCTGTAAATTACAAACTATAATTATCTAAAGATATAAAAATTTACCTAGTTTTCTATATTTTTAAACTAGAACTAGTACTATGGGATGCTAAACTATAGATAAGACTTAAACTTAAGAAAGATACTACTAAGTATAAAGTTTAATAAATTTTGGACTACTAACAGTTTAGGCGTTAGTGGAAATATTTAGTTAAATAAAAAAATTACAGACCTAAAAATAACACCTAGAAGTTAGTTAGAAACTTAAAGAATAGTTTAGAGCTAATTAACTAGTATTACTGGAAGAAATAATAAAGGCTTACTCTAGGACTAAGTTTAAGGCATAAAGAGAATACAGAATATTCTATTTAAAACTAGAGAAAAAAGGTAAAGTGATATTAGATACTATAGATTATAGTATACTAAATTAACTCTAATAGATTTACTTTTTTTTTATTATATGAACTTTATTAACTGAGGTAAGCTCATGCTGGAATATCTTCTTTTTCTAAGAATTTATTTAGGCTAGTTTATAATAGATCTAACACTCATAAGCTCTCAGCTCTTTCTTATAATAATAATAATTAAGGAGATTATCCTAGGCTTTTTTTAGTTAATAGTAAAGGCGCTTTTTATTACGGTCTAATTAGTTCCACTTAAGCTAAGTTATAACTAGGTTATATTTTATATTACAGTCAATACACTTAGAGTAGTATTTAAAGGAAAAATATACTAAATAGTAATAACTATTATTACAGCAGTAAGAACAGGGCGATAGTATATAATAAGGTTTATTATAAATCCAAGAAGCTAAACGGTAAGTATGTATTAGAAATAACTTAAGACATATTATTATTAGAAAGCTAAATAAAAAAGAAAAGGAGTTAAGAGTCTTATAGTTTAAAACACTAAGTAAAAAACCTACTACCTTTATACTACTTATAAAAGAAAGAAACTATCTTCTAGGATAAAGACTTAAAAGAAGAGAATAATATTACAGATAGTAATAATAAGGTAGTTATATTTAAAGAGCTAAGGAGACTAACTATAATAGCTAATAAAGCTTTAGAATAGAAATATATATTTAAGCTAGAAAAGAAGAATTATAAGTAGGTATAAAATGCACTAGCACAGGCTAAGATACGAGCTAAGAAGTAAGAATAGAGATATAAAACTATGCTATAGGATTAGAAGTAGTTATGCACATAACTAAAAGAGACTTAATAGATAAGTATAGATAAAAAAGATAATACTAAGACTAGACTTATTTTTATTATTTTTTCTAGTAGTATTTAATATACTGCTAGTAGGTATATAATATACGTATAAAGGGTTTCCTATAAATATAAGACATAAAACGGCTTGGGGATATTTTGGATTCTTTATAGTTACTCTAAAATCAAAATCTTCTCTCTAAGTTGAGACTTGAACTTGAGTGAATTAGTTTAATAATTATTTTATTAAATCTATTATATATCTCTCTCCCTATCTTGTAATAAAGTATAAACTTTATTTTATTAAACTTAAGGCTATCTACTCTAGATACGGAAAGAGCTAAAAACTTATTAAGTAATTAGTTAGGGTAGAGTTACTAATATAAAACGTACTATTAAGTTAAGATAACTTATAATAACTACTAGCTTCTAAATACTATCTCTTTTAACTATTATTTTATGAATTTGATTTCGAAAGTACTGTCTTTTAGCATTATAAATAATTCTTTTCTTTATTTATACTAGCTTATAAAGTACTTCTGTAGATTTATGGCGTCTTTAGACTATCCTTTACTACTTTATTACTTCTATAACTTCTTAAGTTTACTATAGATAGCTAAAATCTAGTTTTACTTTCTATAATAGTATAGTGTACTGGATAAGGTTAACTAGAAAAGCCTAAAGATATTTTATATATTAGTTAATTACTTTTAAGGTGCTAAGGTTTTCTTGTGAGCTAAGAAAATATTATATACTACTAAAAATCCTTTTAATATTTATTTTTCTTTAGTTATAGGCTTTTATTAACCAGCTTAGAGGTTTATAATAGCCTATAACTTTAAAAAGAAATAAGACAAGTAAGTAGTTTAATTTATAGTAGAGATTTTTATTAATACTATATTTAATAAGCTTTCCTTAAATACCTAGGGTAGTAAAAATAAGGTTAATTATATTAATAAAGTCTTATACAAACTACGTAATAGTTTCTAGCAGAGTTAGAAAACTAAGATTTATATTTATAATAATTTAAATAAGATTATCTATTATTTTATACTATATTAGGTATTTTATACTGCTCTATAGTAGATAGTATAAGTTAAAGTCTTCTAAAAAAAGATATTCACCAGACTCTGTAAGTTACTCTTAGAAATTAAAAATAAAAAACTTTAGATTACGCTAGTTTTTACTAGAGGACTCTAAGTAGATATTATAGATATAAAGTATTTACTACTTAGTATAGACTATAAGGGTAGAGGAATCTAGTTTATAGTATCTTACTAATTATATATTTAGTAGAAGTTATTTACTAACAAGAAAGTAAGCCCTATTATAGAAGGATAGAGAATATACTAGCTAGAATAAATACTTTATAGAATAGTAGATAGTATATATACGTTTATTCTACTATAGCTCCTAAATAGTAATAATATCTTACTAATTTTTAGGGTCGTGAACTAATAAGGCCATGATTTTATCTTTACTTTTCTATACGTTATATTAGGTAATACGTAGCGTATTCATTAGGGGGGGTTTATAGAAAGGAATTTAGTAATATTTTAATTACCTAGGCTTTTTACGGGTCTGTTTAGAGGTTACTTAGAACTACACCTTTCTAAAAATAGTATTAGCGGGCCTACTTCTACCCTACTTCACTTTCTGCTATTCTAAAAGAGTGTAATTTTAATACTCTCTATATCTTTTCTATCCTAGTTCTATTTAGTTAACTGTTATAAGTAATTTACTAGGTGGCCGTAGGTAAACATAATAGGTCTATAAATTATAATAATAAATCTTTAAGGCTTATTTATATAGGCTTGCCTAGCTCTTTTAGCTTTCTTCTGCCGTAGGTTGTAGACTACTGCCTATACTAGGTAGTTTTCTCCGTAATTTATATAACAGGCTTTATCCTTCTGGTTATAGAGACTATATTTATAGTCTAAGTATTCTAAGCTAGTGCAGAATCCGTATTTCTTTACTACCCTATAAAATCTAGCAGCGTGATTATATTTTTAGTAGTTAAAGTATTAGGTTACTTTATAGTCTCCGTAATAGAATTCGCATGAAAGTAATTTACTATAAAAAAGTAAGCCTCGTCTATTAAGAGGTTAGCTTATTCCAGGCTAGTAAGGTCAATAATTAGAAAAGAGATAGTTTTCTGCTTTTAGATTACTTTTGCAGGCCACTTTGCTCTAAGAATTTCAATTTAGTCCTAGATATATTAGTTCTGGCCGTAGAGTTCCTAGATGGCCGTCTTTTGGTCCGAACAGTCAATTGCGGATAGCCAGAGACCGTGTGTGATAACTGTAAATTTCCTATGGACAAGTTTTACCTCTATGTAGACCTCACGGAGCTAGTTGCGGTCCTTCTCCAGCTATTTTTTCCCTATTTCAGTGTCTGTAGTTAGCGTAAGATCTCTGCTAGAGAGTTTGCAGCCTATAAGGACTCTACCTACTACGCCTAGTCCCCTCTACATGTTTATAGCTTAGATAATTTCCATTATAGGCCTTCCGCGGTCTTGTGCGGAGGCGGCGGTTCGGGAAATGATAACTTCACAGTATAGGCAGGTTGGGACGGCTCTGTATGCGGGTATGATAGTAACTAAAACGGCATTATTAGCTGCTACAGCAGCGTCCAGAGAATCATGTATATATTATGTATTATATAGTAGAGTTTGCCATAGCTTGCCCACCTAAGCTCCCTACTATACGCCTAGACGTATAAGTTCCCTGATTTACTTCTTAAGCCTATCTCAGCGGCGCTGCTACCCACTCTCTAAGTAGACCAACACGCGCATCCGTCCTTTCAGGCCATATAGATAGTGTTATTAGCAAGGGTGTGATCCTCCTCCCATTATAAAGCCTGCCACATATAAGTGTCTCTAAAAGAACTACGTATATGCAAGGCTGTACGAGTCCACCAAGAGTCCACCCTGGGGCCATCCCACAGGGCAAGTGCCTTGGAGCCATCCATTACTGCCATTATATACCACGCCCTGTAATCTCTTTCACGCCCAGCAGATTGTTTCGCGTTATCTATAACCCTCTTGGGATGATAGGCTATCCGTGTCTTACAGGAGTGGGCCCTATGATAATTTGACGCCGCGTAACTATTAGTCCCTTAGCCTCCTACTAACTAAGCTTGTATTCTACCGTCTTGTTAAGTCCTACTTAAGTTTGCCTAAGACTAATAACTCGCGCGGTGGCCTAAGTCTGCGGTGCCTAAATTACTCTAGGTATAAATAGGCCGGCTGTCCGTTAAGGGCTGTGAGCACTATGCTGTTTAAGACCCTCTAGTAAGTCGCCTTTATCAAAGACCGTAAGCACCACGCTGTTTAAGACCCTCTACTAAGTCACCGTTAAAGCGCACCCGGTCATTCATTCGGTCGTTAAGTCCGTCAAGAATCCGTTATTAAGTCTCTCGTAGGTGGCCTGGAATTTCGGATCGTTCCTACCCTCAGTGTGATGCACTCTCAGAGCGGTATAAGCACAGAGTTGTCCTATCATACTATTAAACCAGAGTAGCTAGCGGGGCAGCTCTTTAGATAATATGTTGAATGGTTTTTACCTAGTTCCTTTGTTCTTTGGTTGGTTGTCTGTGCTTGGCATTTGAAAACTCTACTATTCTGACCGCTTTAAGGGTTGAGCTTTTTAAAAGAGCTCTCTAGTAATGCCAAACGTCGTGCACTGGTAATGAACGCGATCCTCACTATCAGTTCGCTCTGGAAAACAAAATGATACGGAAAAGAACCCCCATATAACAGTATAGGTCGAATCGCGATTTTGGTGTTCTTTTATACTATTATAATTTAATTACTATTTATAATTTCCAAGAAATTACTAAAACCTTAATAACTTTATTAATTCTTAATATTTTTTAATAAAATTTTAAGATTTATAAAGCTATATACCGTACCTAGCTAGTATTAAATTTATAGTATAATTATATTATTAATTAATTTAAATACAATAATTAGAATAAGTTTTAATAAAAAGGTATATAGATAACATATTTTCTTTAAACCTTAATAGAAATTTATAAAAATTTAATAACGTTTTATTACACTTATAAATTAAGTTATTAAATTAGTAAATAGTGGTAGAAGTTAATACTAATCTAAATATTAAAAATTGGGGGCCGAAAATAGCTCTATATAATGTAATTAATAAAATTAGACTAGTTATAAACAATTAACTATTTTATTATAAATTTAAATAGTTTGGAATAAATAATAAAAATTGTTCTTATAAATATTTACAATAATCTAATAGAATAGTATTATTAAAGCGAATTTTGCTAAGTCTTTCGTCTTAGTTAAGTAATTAACTTAATTAGTAATATAATTATACTGTAAATTCAATACTTGCTAGGTATAATATATAGGTTTATAAATTTTAAATTTTTATTAAAAAATATTAAGAATTGATAAAGTTATTAAGGTTTTAGTAATTTCTTGGCAAACTAACCGGTTCGCTTGTTTAACCAGCTCACTTATGAAATACGTTAATACTTTTATATAAATTATTTAATATTTACAAAACTAGTACTAAAAATATTAAATTTATAAAACTTGGTAAAATTTTATTAAATAAAAGTTTATAATACTTTTAATTAAATAATTTATTTAAAAGTAAAAATAACAAAAGTTATAAAATAAAATTTTTTATATATTTTAAATAATATAAGCTGTTAATAATAAATAAGTTAAATTTAAAGAAAAGTAATGTAATTAGCTAAAATAATTACTTTAATTAAATACTTATTATTAGTAAATAGCTTTTTATTAAATATACTTTATTACTACTAATATTATTTACTATTAATTAAAATTATATTTAGTAAAATGTAATTTTATTTATAAAAGTTTTATAATTATTTTTTAACTCTTTTTAGTTGTTATTAGAAAATATTAAAATTTAAAACTTTTAAAGTATTATACATATTATATAATAAAAATAGTAAAACATACTTTAATAATGTTAAATAATTAGTATATATAAAATAATTTATTAGCTAAAATATTAAATAGAAAATAAAGTAATAAGTAAAATTAGACTATAAAATACGTTTTAGTAGTACTTACTAAAATATAAAGTTATTAAAAAACCTAATTATATAGTATGTTAACAAGTAGTAGTAATAATTAAAGTATTTATTTAGTTAGCTTTATAAGTAGCATAAAGTAACTAGAAAAGCTAGAAGTAAGTTGTATGATTAATAAAATACTAGTAATTAAGCAATTAAACAGCTAGTGTGTAAATTCAAATAGTATGTGTTCATACCCCTAAATAATTATTCCTATACCGTTTGCAAACGTTACGGCCGCCGAACAGACCTCTACAGTAGGCTATTAGCACGGCCGACGTCGGCATAGAAGTGGTGGGTGGATATGGGTAGACATCTAGGGCCTATGAGGGCGTGGGCCACCTCCCTACGAGCTTGGCACAAAGCCACATGAGTGGCCTAAGAGAGGTAAGCTAGATATACTATTGGAACTCCAAGTGCTTAAACTATGGGCGAGAGGGCGCGAACAGACAACTTTTGCATGTAATTCAGGAGCTTTCCTGCCTTGGACAGCATGTCCGATGCATGGGATACCTCGTCAACGTTAATTTACCTGGCAGCTTGCACATCTGTCTTCTAAGTCGAGCTACAACACCACACAATCCATTGTAAGCCCTTTGTAACTATAAAATATTAATTACATACTTAATGTAACATAATCAGGCCAATTGATTATGATTTTGATCAGGCCATTTATCTGATAATCATAACATAGATAACTAAATGACTGGTTATATGCCTGCTTAATGTTGGGAGCGGTGACCTGGGCGCCTATCATATTATAGTCCTCACCCACCTTCCTGATTCCTTGATATTTTTTAACTTCCTAAAGTTTGGCGTCGTCTAACATTAATTAGCCCCAACCTGTGATCTTCCTATCTTTATTATGGAGCACAGTGATGTACTGGTCGTTGTTCGTGACAGTAGAGTTTAGGAAATTGCGTGTTTCCGTCGTCTCTGTCTCGTTGTTTGGATCCTTCGAAAGCACAATAAACATTTTAGGTGTTGGCTTATCACGCCGAGCTCGCAATGCCAGGCCAGGAACCTGGTGCGGCGGTGCCGCTTCTGGTTCGAATGTACGCACCCCATGATATGATTTAAGTTAGCCTGTCGTAGTCTCATCTTTTAAAGTAATTCTCCACGAAACGGTTCCGTAGGAGTTTTAGTTGGCAAGTACATCTTCGCCGTCTGGAAGAGTCCGCAGGAAAGCCTCCGTTTTGGCGATCTCAGCCGTGTCCCTGGGGTCGTTTGGGTAGACTGTGTGGTATTTGGTGAGCCCATGTGGAGCAATTGACGACGATAGGCATGACAGGAGTTGTTTCCAATCTGAAAGAGAACATAGGTATCTGGCCAATATGTCAGGCAATGGATTTGACAGTACGACTTGGACAAATAACAAAAAGAAGAGGAAATGTAGTGTGAAGTCAACTGAAGACAGAATAGAAGTGAGTTGGATAATGAACAGCTACATTCTTTACGGTCCATTTTGCATCTCTATTCATTTAATGACACCTATGGAAATCATTTTAGATTCAAGGACTGTTGTCAGAACTCGACAAGTTTCTTGAACGTTTGTTCCAGATCGCCACAATGCCATGGCTTTGGCGCGGAGAGAAATACCATAGGATGGGGCAGAGAGGTCAGATATGGATGGATGGATGGACTGCTGCACTAAAGGAAGTAGAATAGCGAAGGGCAAGAGAACTTGAAGCACAAACTTCGACGTACCCCTCTGTTGTGTGCTCCATATTTGGAGCAGCGTCTTCGGAGGGCGGTTCGGTGAGGCGATGGTCGTGCTGCATGGTCCTATTGAGGATGGCTGATGCGGCGCGCGAGACCAAAATTGGACCAAGAAAATGACGGTTATCATGAGAGGAGTGCTTTGTCAAGATATGGTGGTGGTGGTGCTGTGCCTCAACGGCTACGTAATCTGATACGATATTACCCCGCAGAAATGCTGTCGTGCGAGGAACGCATGCCCCGTTGCTAAGACGCGCCCAGTATAAACCTGTGAGAGCCTTGTGAGAATATTATAAAATATAGTTGCCATGGGAGTAATTTGTTTCGCTTTGCCCTACATACAAAACATACTTTTCATTTACCGTCTCTCTCTAACCTCACCGTTACCTTGAAACTAAACAAGACCCTTCCATGTGGTGATGATTCTTGCGTTTGGGTAGCCTACGGCAGGAAATGTATTCCGGGAAGTGCGGGAACGGGAAAATGTTTCTCCAAACCTGCTTTCACATCTTCGAAGGCAGACCGACACTCAAAGTCTCCATCCAGCCATCAACCATCACTGGAGCTGGGGGCAGCCTCTTTGCAAATCTGTGCATCAGAGCGAAGGGGTAAATCGGGATGTATGAGGATGCCATAGTACAGCATGGGACAGAAACAGCCAGTACCCCAGCAGCCAGGATTTGTTTCTTTCAAATCACGAAAGGTATCACACCCTCCCTCTTTCATGTCTGAAGTGCCAATTACTTAGACGCATCGATCAATGGTCAACAAGGCGGCAACGAAATATTCTACGTAAACCACCCGCGGCCCAACAAAGCAATGCAAGATTCACCTACATTGAGTCAGGTGGTTCCAGAAAGGTATTTGCTCTCGCGTTGAAAAGTATACTCGGGTCAGCGACAAATGGATATTCCCCTGGATTTGCCTTTCGAGCATCGGCGGTACATGAACAAGCCAAACGACTACGTCTTTGTCAATGGAGTCAGCGATCGGGGACAACCAAGAGTGTGAATCGCAAAGGTTGTTGACATTGAAGAGAACACCATTGAAGTACAACGGGCATATAAGCCCGAAGATCTGATTGACCACGTTCAACCATCAGTTTTCTTTCGCACAGTATGAAATCATTGAACTCCGGGCCCTTAAGTTAGAGATAAAATTGAGAAGGTCATATTGGTAAGTCCCGCAATGGTGGTAGAATATTGCCACGACTGCAGCACGTGTTGGACATGGTGTTGGACCGGTTCTTTGATAACGCAACAGGGAAAGTCACTAGTGCGTTTCAGGAAGATGAATTGCCTGAAGATATGGTTAGGGATAGGATACGAGTCAAAGGGACCAAGCTAATGGGATTGGGGATACAGGTTAAGCCCGAAGATGACAACGCGTTCATCCCCGAAAATGACATGCTCAGTAAAGAGAGCATAGATCGGGAGGACGAGATGGACAGCCTATTCACTGATGGTCTACCTAGCATTTCAGGGATGAAGAAAATGACCAAGAAGGCTGAAGCAAACGGTGCTGCGGACAAGACACGAATTACCAGAAGCAAAGCTCAGTTAGGCTCGTTAGGCCAGCACTTATTAGACCAAGCTACCCCAGAAGATGGCATCGCCTCTATCTTACAACGTTCTCCTATATCTGTTCCTACCTGCCGTGGCAGTGACAAGCATATTCTACACGTAGAAGAAAAACCATTCGACTGCATCAACTATGAGCAGTATCCAGGAAATCAAAATCTCCTACAGCATCCACCTATCAACAAGAGCGCCTACTCAAGAACCCCGCATTCGAAGCCGGATATTTATTGCCAAAGTATTGCAGGAAATCTCCACAACACAGCTGCTCGTATACCAAAGGGTTCACAACGCGGGCCTCTCAAGAGGTCCAAGGCCGTTGTAGCGTATCAGTGCAGCCAGACATCATCTTTCTTTACGTTAATTTTTTTTATTTAGTCTATTAATTTATTTTCTTCGGTGCCTGACCCTGCTGACCCTGGCCCACCCGATTTTAGGTTATCTGAATCACCCGTATACTGACCTGCTATCTAAGATACATTGCGACCTTGGTGACATATCGGCGGCGTAGGACAGAGCTTTGTAGTAACGTCTATCTTCACCCTTGTCGGAGTCTTTGAAGGTTTGCAACCCCACCGTGATCTACCGAGAATTTTGTTAGCGGTTCGTTGTAATTATGGTGGTGATGGGCAGGGCCCCAGATGCTCTTGAGTCTCGTCCTACAGATATCGAAGTGCAGAACAATGCAGCATCGCACACTTTACAGTCGAGCCTTCCAATTGGTGAGCTCTTGCATTCGCAACTCTCGATCCCAACGCTATGTACGACGCGCTCTAAATCAATAAAACGTTTTCCGAGCAGTATGGCACACATGAAAATTCGGTACAACCTGCCATGCTGTAACAGAAATCCCTATCAGACTTGTACTGGAAATTGGGCGTGTACTGTTATACACCAGGTGCGATCGCCGCCACAACGTCTGAATTATTATTAGGCGATAATATCCCGTGTCATCTTAGCAATCTCCGAGGGTAGCCTTGTGTAACCAGTCTCTTCGTCAGCGCTAAAATTGTAGTGCAGAGAGCCTTCCCACACAACAAGGACTGTGCAAGACGATGACGCCCTACAGTAAATCAACAACCTCATCTTTCAAGCCTCGGGTGCAATCCAATGGTCGGCTAAAATTGTCAAAGAGAGTCATTGGCTTGGTGGTCAGACATTATATCGATAAACTGGTTTCGCCGCTACCCCACATTTTATAGAGAAACACACCAAATTTTGGGATTAACCTGCAATCCCTCCTGAATCTCATGCCTGAAGGTCGTAAATTGTAAGTGAGGCTTTTCAAATGTATGTAGAACGCTCACTAATCGGAATTTTGGAGTAATAGCTACTCTCTTTACTGCACAGAGTAGCTCACTTTCATAACCGTGAAATGGCTGGAAACGATCCCACCCGTAAATCTGTCCGCATAAGGAGGCCAACTAGCAATATTGACGCGCCGAACGAGAGGGAAATCCAAACTCCAGCGTCATCTCGCGGTAGAAACTCAAATCGAGGTGGCGGCAGAGGTGGTAGGGCCAGCCGTGGACGTGGTGCTCCCACCTCAGCGGCCCCTCCACAACGGAAACAGAAGCACCCTGCGCCTACAGGCCCCTTTACGTCGACTCTAAAACGTTGGGGAACTGGTTTGGCTGCCCAAATGTTGAAAGCAGAAGCGGAGATTGCTTGGCTGAAGAGGCAAAAGGCAATGCGAGACCGTTTGGCAGGTGGCGACGAGGATACCGTCGAGGATGAAGAAGACGAGGGAGATGAAGAGGACTCACGAACAGGATAAGACGAGCAGGATACGGCAATTCGGCCATAACCAACACTAACAATGACCTGCCTTAAAAGGCAAGTTAATACGTCACCAAATCGTAATTAGATACTAGTGTAGTAGTACAGCGCACTCTCACCTCTATTGGAATATACAAGGGACGTCAACTTGAGTCGTTTACTATATTTCTAGCCGAATTAAAGATCCCCTTATCTATGTATTTAGATTCAAGCCTACAAAGCTTTCTGTAATCACGAGTAGGGGCAAGATAGAGCTAGAATAAGTGTACTTAAGATGGTGTGTCGGAGATGGAATGAGATGGTAGGTGAGACAGCTCCATTTAGCTACGTGAGTGAGTTTAAAATGAGCGATGTATTTCTAGTCATTGAAAAGCACCATAACAAAGAGCGATAGTAGTGCAAAGCTAATCAGAGTGGCGGAAACGACCGTACTTGCGTAACCAACTTATCCTCAACCGACGCTTTTTCTGCAATTCAACCCTTTGACTCGAGCCCCGGCGCCCGGCATCCAGCTCTCCCACCCAATCTATTTTCCGTCTGCCCTAATAGGACACTCACGGCGTCCTTCACGATTCTCCCAAAACCTCCTACAACTATTGCGTACCCCAAAAGAGCAACAACTTCTTTGTCCACCTCTTCCAGTCAACTGGTACGCAAATGTAGGATCCTTCCTTCCTTGGACCTGCGAGCAGTAGCCGCAATAGAGACCGGGTCTAATTCCGGTGGCCGAGGTGCAGCGGGCGTTGTAGTCGCATTGTCTCGGGGGGGGATCAGGTACGTTGGGGAGGGTTACGGGGTGAGGCTGGGGAGCGGGGGCGGCGTTAGGGAGGGCCATGGTGGCAGGGAGGAGGATGATGAGGAGTTTCAATTGCATAGTGATGGTTGGTGGTTGGATCGATGCTGTCTATGTCTTGCGTAAGTGAGATCCAGATTGTGAAGATGAGAAGGCGAAGGGAGAGGAAGAGGTGACAAACTTGGGTCTGGGTAGTCTTCAAGTAGCTTGTAAGATTATCTTCGATGCTCGACTTAGCTGTCAGACAGAAGGGAGTTGCTCCTTTATACTTCTCCTGGTCTACCTCAATGCCGCCGTCTGCGGAGATGTCTACAAGGCGGCGGGAAGTCTGGCCGAGAAATATTGAATGTAGTGAAAGAAGCGAATAGGCTTGCTCGATTGACCAAGCTAGAGGGTCGTTTCTTGGCCCTCTACTTCAGCTGCCTTCCAAGACGTGGAGACAAGGCAGACAACCACGGTCACGGACAAGTATGGCATCCAATTATGGTACTCTTCCAGCGGAACGAGCAACAGCTAGTCCATGCTAAGTGGAGGGAGACTTGCGATTGGATTGATTTTGATGGGCGTCTGTCGTACGATATATCATAGATGATGTCAGTATCGAAGTGGTTCCATAACCCAATCCAATTTAGGGGCTCGTAAGCATCTTGCACACAATAACATAAACAAGCCGTTCTCGAGGGATTCGAGCCATGGAACTTTTGACGTATCGCCTTGGGTGGTTACGGTGGAGCGACAGGCCATCAAGTGGCGTGATCTGGCACTGGGATACATGTATCAGCGACATTGTTGCGCTGGTACATTCCTTCGTCCTCAGTATCTAGTTCCAGCCCTGATGTGGCCCACTTTCCGGAGGGAGTTTCCATCTCGAAAGGGTACTATATTAGAAACCCAATCGCCGGGACTTTTAAAGACAACAGCACCTCCATGCCACTGGAGTGGTTCCCAGTCGCTGCCTTAACCACCTCTTCAGTAACCCTAACTTCAGGGCCGCGTTGATCAAAGAGCAGTTCCAGCACCTCTTTATCACTGCGCCAATTGTCAGCCGCTGCCTTTAACCACATCTTTAGTAATCCTAACTTTGCTGCCGCGCTGATCGAGGGGCAGTTCCATTACCTAACTGCCCCCATTCCCAGCTGCTTCCTTAACCACGTCCTCAGTTATACTAACTTCAGTGCCGCGCTGATTAAGCAGCAGTTCCATTACCTTCTTGCCGCTGCCCCAATTCCCAGCCGCTGCCATAACCACCTCTTTAGTTATCCTAACTTCAGTACCGTGCTGATCAAAGAGCAGTTACATCACCTCCCTGCCACTCCCCCGTTCTCAGCCGCTGCCTTACCCACCTCTTCAGTAATCCTGACTTTGGTGCCGCACTGATCGAGGAGCAGTTCTGGCACCTCCTTGCTACTGTGCCAGTTCCCAGCTGCTGTTTTCAGTACACGTTCCGTAATCTGCATCTCATTTCTATGTTGGTTCAGTAAAATTTGAAGCGATTCACAACTTCCGTGGGTCACTGACACGTCTAGGAGACTTCGACTTTGCTCGTTCACCAACTGTGCTTGCGGAATCGGTCCGTCTCCCAGAATTTCTAGTTATTCGGGAAGATCAAAGGCACATGAAATGACGAAGCTGAAGCTGAAGCTGAAGCTGGCTTCACTGCAGTATCTTCTAGTTAGCCTTCCAACTCCCACGGAATGTAGAACATCTGCGATGTAACGGTGGTGCTGCACCAGCGCCTTCCAGCCGTTACTTGACTATGTCGTATGACCCCATGTATGTCTCAGAGACCCCGCACTTCTTCGGTGCCAGGCTTCAACTTTGTTTCCCTCACGTTCAGGAGATTACTACGCTGCTATCGAACCTTGTTACACGCAAGAAGTGTGGGAGCCGAGTAATCCATAGTCCAATATGACAAGCTATACCGCCTTCACCAAATACAAAAACCCGAAAATTTCTTTTCAGTTTACCCGAGGTCCTCACATATGCCGCCAGTTGACAATGTACGACCCAGTGAACATTGGAGTATTCACTGTATTCCTTAATTTTCGATAACCTTGCAGTTAGGCACTGGCTGCGTGTTGGGAGAAGCGTTTTGGTCGTAGGATTAGAACTTATGGAGATCAACGCCCAGAGATATGCTTCTGGGACAAGAGCATTAGTTTCTGTACTTGTATATTCTTGCCGTTTTTCCAAAAAAAAAAAAAAAAAACCGAACTGATAGATGGGCAAGCGAAATGTGTTCAACTCAGCATCAAATATGACGACGTTGTTGCAAAGTTTGAGGATGAGATCTTTAGAAACAGGGGCTGCATCCTCACCAGTTTTTGGAATTGTTGAGACTGCGGCCAGAAATTCTCTGTTTTTCAGCGCCCTCTGGGTAGCAAATTGAGAACATTCCTGAAAACGATCGTTTGAAATTCACCGGGCTTGTTAGAAAGGACGTCGAAAAGTTCGTCATAGAGAGTATCCAGGGGCTCTGGAAGCCGACCAAGGCTTTTTTGGCTGTAGGCGTCCACACTAAACGAGCAGCAATATTGCAGTTGCATGCTTTCCCAGCGGAACCTAGAAATAATATTAGTACATTGTTGATTTGAGACATAGCAAAGAAACTTGCATTCCGGTGGCACCTTTGATCATCTTGTCCACGATAAGCTCCTTTATCTTCGTCTGAGAATCACTGTATTGCAATATCCCTCCGTCTTCGATAAGCCGTTCTGTCTGGTACTTCACGAAGACTGCAATATCATCGCTATTTCTGTCAGACTTGATCTCAAGACTTGGATAACGCTGCAAACGGAATACGATGTCGTGATCATCCCGACTCAATACAAATATCTTAACCAAGCAAGATGACTCCCCAAGAGTTTGCTCCAAAGTCTTCAGCAGATCGCGCCGTTTCCCAGGGTCGCATTCATCAGGAGTGTCTATCACTTTCGTTGTCAGTGAGTACTGCTCAATAAGCCGCATGATAAGTGGGCAGCTTCCCTCCATCCGGAGCGACCCAGACGTAAATCCCTCAGCTTCTTTCTTCCCGTAGAGCTTAATAGCTTTTAGTAGTGGCTTTCCGGGCTCCAGACAAGACAGTTGTCTAGCAAGACTGGCTAGTATTGCTTTCGGATCTGAACGCGCAGGTTCAGCTGTGTTCTGCGAGGAGTAAAAGAAGACGGACTGCGAGTTGTGGCCGGCGTGGAAGCTCTTGAGAGCGTCTTTGATCACGATCGAGCTGGGAACGGTAACAATCATTTTAGTAGCTTCAATTTGACGCACGGACGATTTACACCAGCTTCCTCTTACCGGGCCCAGGAATTCCATGTAGCCACAGAATGGAGGACGCACTCTCTTTCTTCCATTTCTCGAAGACTGGGTCTGACAGAAGCCATTGTCCAGTTCCTGAAAGCACGCCCTGCTTTGTCTGTTCATGATGTTGAATATATGGTTCGGGCGACATCCACAGTAAAATCTCCGTGAGCTTAGATGCTAGGAGCCACGAGCGAGTGTTTTGTTCGCTTGGCGAAGTATCACACCTTGTAGGTCGTCTTGAATGTTCTTCAGGTTGTCGTCCATCCTTCGCAAGGGCGCATCGACATCTGCTAGCAACGCTTCAACTCCGCGTGGTTGTGGATCTGATCTAAAATACACTTGTCAGTATATGGGAAATATTTTTAGTAGCGTTAATACCGGCTATATCTATCAGCAAGAGCTGTACCTTAGCACATACCATCCTGTGCTGTACGAATGTCATTCAAGTAAGTATAAATTCAGGTTCGGCAAGCAACTCACTCTTGAGAACGCGTTCTGTTTATTAATCCTGTTAGTCAATATTTCAAGCCTGTGAAGATATTTACTGATTCGCAGGATCCTGTTTGAGGTATTGTTTAGCTTTGGATAGATAGATCAATATGGCTTGTATACAGTATGACTAAAGCCCTGTTTAGCTCTTCCACATCTTGAAGGTCTGTCTAAAGTAAAGACTTTCGAGGACGGCGCGGCGACAGATTAGCTCCGCCATCCATGCCAAACCTTCCACCACTACAGCAAACTTGTTGTAATCATTGACTGCAATCTGTGTGGGCATCAGCTACTTTCTCTTTCAGTGGCTCCGTGCTACGAACCTGCCACACGAAACGGACCCCTGCCCAGGGGAGTGCAGCATGCACCGGATCGTACTGAACCGCAACATTCCCAACTTGTTTGAAGATGCCGATTCACCTGATGATCTTGTCGGATATGTCCCTCAGTATAACAGTCACTCCGCTCTTGCAAGTGTACGTCCATCTTCCCTTGACGCATTCTTACTTCGACTTTCAGTGAGTTCGTGCAGGTCTGCAAGGCCTTTGAGTTTGTCCGAACGACTGAAGTGTATGCTACGCCTATCCTTGTCGTTCAACTGGGCTGCTGCGAGTGTCCAGAGATCGTTACTGCGAACAATAAGAATTAGCAAACACAGTTCGAGGTGAAGAGACCCTGTATACCTACACACTCTTTCGTGGTATAGCCGGTAAAGCCATCACGTCGCGTAAGTGCACTGAAGGAGTCGTACATGCTGGTGTGAGAAGAAATAGTCAGGATCTGACCAGGACAGTCAACATGGTATAACACTAATTCAACCAGGCAATGCAAACACTGGTGTAGCGAGGTAAATACGCCAAGAATCATTCTGCCTGAACAAAAGCCTGCGAATCACTGCGTCATATCCCCAGAGGAGGATGCTCAACCAAGGCTGAGCAGGGTACAAAACAGCGCCTGGACTGCAAGCTCGGTTTCAGCTGACAGCCCATGAGCGTCTTAATCTCCAATCTTTCCACGTTCTTAAATGGTCAGGCGTCATTTTGATGAAGAAATAAATCAGTGAGAGGAGGATAATCCGACTTAGAGGTCACGTCTGCACAATAGAGCATGTAGGGTTGGGTGATTCGTATACAGTCTGTGCACATTTAGCGTGTGCAGAATTTATGCAATTCTTGGCACATGACAGATCTTTCGCCATACGAATTCCCATATAAACTCGGAATTGCTGTCATATAAATTGTGATATAAGGGTGAGGGTCGTTGTCTAGTAAGTGAGGCTGTAGAATTACGTGTAGGGCCCTATACTGACTAATTTTTTGGTGTGCTAGAAGGTCCCTTTTGCTGCACCGAATCTCCCGTCGTCCGTGCGCCATGTCTGCTACGCGTCAGTCCGAACACTCGAGAAAGGCTAATAGCAATAGTCTCGCTGCTTTTGAGGGGCGTGTTACCCATATACCTGGGCCTGAACGCGGTGAAGGACGTAATAGAGGTGCTCGAGGTGGTAGGGCGACAGGATAACAAAGTTCCAAAGCTTTTTAAAAGTTAACTTGAACTTTTATAATAGTTCTAATCTAACTAGTAAGCTTCTTAGCGCGTTTTAGACTTAAATCGTAAATAAAATTACTTTTTAGCCAGTTTATTAAAAAGGTATTTAAGCTATAAGTATAGCAAATAAACTTAGTAATATTGTTAATCTCGGCTCAGTCTTCAGGCCTCATTCCTCCGGAACAGGCCTAGCGCTATGTGACGCAGAGACCTGAGCACCTGAGGTAAAGTTTCTTCTCTCGCGCCCGGATCTGATGACGTTAACCACTTCATCCTCTTCACAATGTCGAGTATCTCCAACTTTGGCCGCGAGAGTGGCTTGATATGCTTTGCTTTCCTTAAGTGTCCATTTCATGCGGCGACGTACCAATGGAAAAGACACGCGCCTCTGCGGAGTGTGCGAAACGTATTTCATGAAACAATACAATGTTTCACTCTTCAACACTAATTACGAAGACTGTGAGGCAATTTCGTCGCGTATCGACTGCATGTTCTGCCAATTCCTTGGCGCTTCATTATCTACCCTACAAAGCGGATATGCGCCTGGGTTTCAGCAGGTATGCAAGGACGGAGAGAAAGCCGGATGTCGAATCCGAATATACATAACCGGTCCAACTGAACTCCTCGTGGTGTCTAATGAGGAGCAGAGTTGAGCTGCCACATCCTCGCAGATCCGCCTTCCAACTCGAATTGGAGCCCTCTAGCCACGATCTCGAAGCGATGGAGAAATCTCTGGCTATGGACGATTCCAAATCGAAAATGTAGCGACTATACGGATGGCGGCTCTGAAATTGACCCTAGCTTCATTCGCGGATTTATACAACAGTGTTGTTCGGCCTCTGGCCCCGATCAAGCTGGCAAAAGGTGTGGTCGTATCAAGCATAAGAACCCAATCAAGCTCCACCCCATCGATGTCCTGGAACAATGTATCATTAGATCTGATTCCTGTGTCCGCTATGTTACGCTGAGATATGCATGGGGCGCCGGGGAGGTCTTTCGAGCAATAAAGCGGAACCGTATGCAGCTCGGAGGACCCGAAAGCCCTCGACGAATGCAATCCGGCAACCATAATCCAAGATAATATTTAGCTAGTACAGCTAATTAATGAGAGATATCTCTAGGTCGGCTCGCTTTGCATTCACCAGGACGACGATGAACTTACAGCTTACTTCCTTGGTCGAGTGAATTACATCTATTCGTAATCTTTGATAACAATTGTTGCTGCTTCCGGTATGAACACTATCTCTCCTCTACCTGGCGTTCGTCCTAGGACCCGAGCGCCTCAGTATTCGAGGAAAGCCGAAGGATCCGTCTGTGAAAAGGACAAGGAATTGGTAGTGCCCTTGGTTGGCTCAATATACGAGTCCCTTGGATGGACGTTTCAGGAAAGAATCTTGTCAAGAGGCTACATATTCCTGACTGATCTCGGGGCCTTATTATTATGCCCTTCCTTTCTGTACAGCGAACGCTACGGTAATCTGCCGGTACCAGGTAGACAAATCCATCCTTTGAGACGCCTCGCGCTTCCTAATACATGGTATCACCCAACAAGCGATAATACCTTTGTAAATGTCTTGTCATATTGCGATCTCGTCATCGCCTATACCAAGAAAAGTGTGACATATTTTGACGATATCTTGCGCGCGTTCGCAGGAATTGTGGGCCTCCTAGAACAAAGGATTAAGGTCGGACAAATGGTCTTGGGCCTTCTCACTAACGATTTTACTCTGGGTCTTAGCTGGATTCAGGTCGGGTCACTGACACGACGACTTTTCTGCACATCGCCATCCAGCTCAGAGCGCTTACCTCTGGGCTTGGGATGGCTGGACGGGCAGGAAGGAATGGCCACCCACTTCCAGAACATTCAGTTCTAATGAAGTGCAGAATCCATGGCGGTATACTTCCCTGATCACTGATTTTGAAATGATAATGAGAGCAAATAGTAGGCACTAGATACTCCTTCATCTGCCACTCTGCCCCCTCAACCAGCAAACATTCTGAAGTTTACTGCCTCCGTCATTCTAGTATCGAATCTCATTCGGTGTATTCGACTCTCAATTCCTGTTTGAACCTGACATTGCTTTCGAGTGCGCCACCCTTGAAATTGCTCATTATGCCGACCCACCACCGCATCGCAATTATCATGGCGGCTTTGTTTTCGGTGTAAATTTGGAGGAGATGATGCAGCTAGATGGAAGCTTCGTCATTCTGTCGAAATGGAGTGGCCCCAGCCTCATCTCTCCAGCGGTATATTATTTGGGAACGGGATATTTTTACAATTCAGAAGTTGAGTTTCACACGTGCCTAGTGATTCGGTAGATGGATGAGTCGCGGACCGTCTGCGAGCGGATTCGTCGAATCACGTCACATGGAGATTGTGGAAAGATAGGTACAATTAGCTTGATGGAATCGCAGCAGTATAGAGTCTCGAACAATCATTACACAGGGTGTAGAAGGACCAGGGTATTGAAACGTACAAAGCCTCCACTGACATCCCCAGCAATTGGTATATCCACCTCTGGTGACCACGTAAGGGTTTGCAAGGCTAAATTTAGGTGTCTAGGACGAGAGATTCGAGCTTCAGCAGGTGATTTCACACTGAGGTGGAAGGTAGAAGCTAAAGCATTGGCTTAGAGTGTGCTAGTTTTCCTATGTCCTGATTACCCACCCATCTCCATCATTTCTCCGAATATTCTTTGCACGTATTTTCCTCAGCTGATTGCCTCAGCAATCCTCTTTATCCCTTCATCAACCAAATCCTTCGGCTGCGAAAACACCAACCTAAACCACCCCGGTTCCTCTGCCCCAGCCGCATCCCCGGTAACCACGTACACCTTATTCTTCATCATCTTCTGGAATATTACATCCGTGATTGCCTCTCCATCAACCTTTCCAGCCTCCTCAGGATGCTTCTCCCTCCACACCTTCCCCAAATTGACCCACAGGAAGAATGCCGCATTTACACCAGGCACATGCTCCATCCCATGCTCCTTCACTTTCTTCACTCCATACGCATATGCCTCTGACAACCTCTCTTGATTTGTCTTCGTATACCTTTCCACGAACTCCTCATTCCCAAGAACCTCAGCCGCCGCATTCTCCGCCAAACTCGAAGGACTCGAATGAAGTCCACACGTCCTCACCGCCTTCAAAAACGGCTCGTTATTCTGCGAAATCAAAAAGCCAATTCTTACCCCATTCGCCCCGAAATCTTTACTCATACCCCAAAGCACGTGCGCCAATCCAGGGTCAATGATTCCTTTCGTGTCAATTGATAAAACGGACTGGAAACCCACTGGCTCCTCTTTCAGTTCATCAATGGTATTCTTCCACACCGAAAACGCATATATCTCGTCGGATATGAGATGGATGTTGTATTTCTGACACAACTTCATTAGCTCGATAATTGTTTCCTTGGGATAACAGCGTCCGAGTGGGTTATGCGGATGACATAGCATCAGTGCTCTTATCTTGACACCCTTCTGATTCGATTCGTTTAGCGCTTCGTCGTATTTCTCAACACAGGAAGGTGAGCACGGATCTATCTCTCCGAAAGATACAGGTACGACTTTTACCCCGGTACGGAGACCGATGTCGGCGATGAAAGCGCGGTAATATGGTCGTCCGAGCAAAATACCATCGCCCGGGTTCGCAAGCGCCCAAGAGGAGTGCTCGATTGCTGTTGTGACCCCATTTGTTGCTATGATATGCTCTGGCTTAATGGGCATCACGGGGTTCAGCTTGGAATTGAGGAACGAGGAGAGGATTGAGCGAAGAGGTTTGCAGCCTGTGGGACCATCGCCATAGGTTAGGGATCGGTCCTCCAGAAGCCGTTTGGAGTTGAGAAAGTCCCGAAGTTCGGAATGCATGAGGGCATTCTCAGCTACGCCGAGGGAGACATACCCATCTGGATTTTCTTGCGGGTGCCAGAGGTTGGAGATTACGTCCCAGATGACCTGGTCGATTGTTAGCTTGGTGATAGAAGAGAGAAGGATCGAGAGGAAGATGTACGGTTTCTCCTGCTTGAGTTGCACTGTATTCGGTACCGCGGTCAGAGAGTGTTGGACCGCTCATTTTGCGGTATGGTACTGTAGTCTTTGACATTTGTGGTATTCAGGCTGGTGTACGCAATGTGAAATTCAACACGAAGTTGAAAAGACGGTTGACGACTGGAATATGCAAGACACGAAAAGCACGCATCCTTGAAGCGTTCTTATACAAATATCTAATTGATCAAAGGGCGCGGAATGGATTCGCAATTAGATAACTCTAATCCAGTTGAACGATGCCTTGGCTTGGAGGTGTGGACCTCTTACTCACAACCATTACGTCATGGTGTCAGTTCACGCGCCCTCCAGCAGCAAAATTCCCATCACGATAGAAAAAACCTCCCATGACGCCCTTGTAGGAATCGCATCAATCTATGTCATATCAATCATCGGTGCTGGTGGCAAACATCAGCAACATTTCACGCCCTATGCAATTCTTTCCACACTCTGAACGGTGCCGTCTTGCTTCTCTCTTAGTCCTGAGTGATGAGCATCTACATCCTGCATCGCTTCCTCGATGATCCTGCACTCATATTGCTTGAATTTTCTTGCCGGAATGCCGGCCTCGAAGATCTCATCAAGTTCTTCCAGGCTTCGGCCTTTCATCTCGGGCATGAAGAAGTAGAAGAAGAGGACGCAGAGGAAGTTAGATCCTGCCCAAATGTACCCGTATTTGGCACCCTGCATAACGATTAGCCTTTGAAGAGTTGAAATGATGTTGAAGTTTCGATGCTTACCCAATTCAGATCCTCAGGATTGATGAAGTACGGCGTGCAGAAACCCGTGAGCCAGGCCAGGACATAACCTAACGATGTCGCTGTCCCGACGGTCCAAGCACGGAGTCGCGAGCTCACCAGCTCCGTCGCAACGGGATAGCTCGCTGCGCCCACACATCCATTATAGAAGAACATGAAGAGCGCCGTGAAGCCCACAAGCACCTTGCCAGTGCTCTCTGCTGTTTGATTCACACTAGCAGCGATTGCTGTCGCGAGTTCGCAGAGTCCACAAGCCATCGCACCGAAAATCAAGATAGTGCGGCGTCCGACAAGGTGTCGGATAGCGTACATTCCTATATTGACGCCAAGAAACCCGATGCAGGTGTTCATGATGGAGAACTCGAATGCCTTGGTGATTCCGGCGACGGCGAAGAAATAGGTTGCGTATGCGATGAGGAACCAGACCCCGGATGCAGTTTGACAGGCTATCATTCCGTAGCAGAGAAGCGTTCGGCGGAGGTCGTGGCCTGTCAAATTTTATCAGCTGTAGGTTAATTACTGGGAGTGATGGGGCGAACCTCGGAACATGTCCATGAATGGAGTATTCTTTGCAATCCTCTTCTCTTCCTCAACACCTTTGATCATCTCAGTCCACTCCAGCTCTAGTTCATCACCTTCAATGGCACCGGATCTCAACGTTTCCAGCGCACGTCGAGCTTGTTGTTCTCGGCCCTTGTGAAGAAGCCATCGCGGGCTCTCAGGCACCCAGAACAGCCCAATCGTCAACAACGTAGGCACGATGTATAAACAAGCCAGCGGAATCCTGTAACTCAGCTTATCCATTCGACCCTTTGTGTAATTGACAACAACAGCGCCCACCATCGATCCGATATTTACCCAGTATGCAAACAGCGCAACCATCACACCTCGAAGATGTGCTGGAGAGGCTTCAGATGTGTAGACATTGGAAAATGTGACGAGGAAACCGTTTGCGAAGCCGAGGAGCAGTCGTCCGAGATATAAAACGCCGGCGGAATCCGTTCCAATTTGAATGCCGCAGGCAATGGCGTTTAGAAGGCATGCTGCCCAGAGACCTTCACGGCGGCCGAGGTATGCAGCAAACAGACCTGCTACGAGGGATGAAACGAAAGATCCTAGTGTTAGGAGAGACGTGATGAGCTGCTGGACGGTGCTCTATCCGACATTAGTCAATTGTTTCGTGAAGAGATATTCGCTACTTACGTCAATTCCATAGCCCAGGGGACTTGTTGAATCCTCATATCCAAACACTTTCAAGAAACCAGGCATTGCCTAGGAATGTGTTAAAGCTGGATTAAGCTTTGCTCAATCTGCGGGATGGATCAGCAGCCTACCTGTAGTGCACCCACAGCAGCGCTGTCGAATCCATATTGCATGTTCGCGATTGAAACAATGCAGCATATGAGAAGGCATTTTCGATTCGCCCATAGGGATGTATCTGTGATTGTGACGGTACCCGGCATTCTGGTGAGGTGCTCACGTCCTAATATCACCCGCTCTTCAATTGGCTGCAACGTTGAATTTCTGGAATTGATATACGAGAGAAACCAAAGAAATTATATAGACGATAGTGATAGAATCTAGATCCAAAAAGCTTGAGGTAGTGCCTCGACTCCAACGTGGAAATGTTGGAGAAAGACGGAGAAGAGCGATGCCCCACTGGAAATTTCAAAGCCCCACACTCCGGGGCGAATCGTTCCCCGCTCGAAGATCGCCATAAGAATTGCTCCTTTCCTAAAGCTTGTAAGTGGCGAGCTGTGCCACATTTGAACGAGACCGGGGTGCTGAAATGATCAATAATCACGTACCAATATAGTGGGGGCGTTCAATGCACTATTGCGCGATATGGAGTGCCGGGAGAGTGGTGAGTAAACTGAACCACTCGTGTATGGCGGGTACATTTGATGCTGGGGCTATTTGCGGAGATGGTTTATTTTAATACCTAAAGATGGACGATGAGGAAAGAAAAAAATGAAACATATACCGTGGGAGCTTTGGAGGTGAAGTGTTCAAGATTTTAAACCACAATACCAGCCTTCCGTTGCTGGTCCTTATCGCAGCTCAAGCTGCTTCGGATCGCTTCATAAACGATGTCTTCTACCCACGGGTCGCCGAGAGCGTCAGTGGCGCAATGGAGGAGTGCATCGATGGAACTTATGATAGTTTCTTGATGGAAACGAGATGACGATGTTGTTTAAGCTCAAGGACTCTGGTCATTCGGGGTCAGGTACGCCTTAAGCTTACTAATCAGCCACCAACCTCAGCCTTCTACCTCTCTCCTTCGACACTCGCGCTTCAAATCGTTGATCCTCCATATCACGTTGCCATCTTCAATATCTTTCTTCGTTGTCAAGTTCCTGATCTCACATCAACCGCCATGTCTTCAAGCCCCGACCCAGGACGACCATCACAAAAAGCAATTTTCTTCGACCTCATGGGAACATGCTGCAACTGGCTTTCATCACTTCTACCACTACTCCAATCGTGCCCACCTCATCCATCAATGCAGCCCATGGAATCCAAAGTACGGCAATTTGCGATCGAATGGCGCGAAGGCTTCTTCAAGGAAGTGCATGCCCGTTTTGAGCGCAGAGAGCCAGCCGAAGACATCGATCTTACCCACCGACGAGTCTTGGATAGCCTGCTCAAAGAAAGGGGAATTGGTCTGGAAATCTGGGATGATGGAGTTAGAAGCGCGTTAGTAAGACAGTGGCACCTCCAAGTAGCCTGGCCAGACGTCATTCCCGCGCTGGAAAAAATCCGTCACGAAGGCAATTACTTTCTTATTGTTCTTGCAAACGGAACCACAAGGCTCCAACTCGATATCGCTCAATCTTCAGGGATACCCTTCCATATGCTCCTTTCCTCCGAGTTGCTGGGGTTAACAAAACCAGATCCATCGATATATTGCAAGGCGATGGAATTGACGAGGTTACCACCAAACAAATGTCTTATGGTGGCTTCGCACTTGTATGATCTTGAAGCTGCGAAAAGCGTCGGAATGGAGACGATATATGTGCATCGAACGACAGAGGATGTCGACGTGAAGATCGATCTCGACAGGCAACATAAATACGTGGATTGGTATTACGATGGGAGGGAAGGGATGGATAGAAAAGGATTTCTGGACATGGCCGAAAGACTGATTAGTCGGTAAGAGAAGAGAGGCAATTTTGAACGCTGATTATGGTAAGTAGAGAAGCCTGACGCTGTAAATTTTTGGAAGGGCTCTACTTGAGCCTGGTACATTGATATTTTTCTTCCTTGAGTCCATTGACCGAGGTTCATTTCCCTTCTCCTAAATTTCCACCTGCTCATACAACGCCATTATCCGCTTCGACATCAATTGACAATTTCGCTCACTCTGCCACGTGTCTCAGAAAGCTTCTTTTGTCTAGGTACTATATCCGATTTCTCATTATTCCGATTATTATCACTGTGCTTTCTCTCAACCCAGCTTTCGTTGTTATTATTGCTTGTTGAACGGTACACGAATCCTCAGCGCGGCCATGCACCTTTTGATCATGAATTTGCGCATAGCTCGGAAATCCTGCTCTCGTTATGTTCGAAGATGTGCGTGTACCACGAGAGCAGTTTGTCATTGCACATAATTTCTACAGCCCACTTTTGCCAAGGTTCCATCTTGAAAACAGGTGTCTGTGGGTGGTCCAGATTCGAAGTCATCCTGCTCACTGGCTCTGCTCGGAACCTCACCAATATCTTCGACAACTTTATGATTAGCTGGTTGAAACATGAACGCATCAACATTTTTGCCGAAGCACAAGTGCGGAAGCTAGCTGGTCGATTAACACTACCGTCATGGGTACCGGATCTGACGACCCCAATCCTCCTGTTCCCACGGAACTCCGCGCAAGGCGTCTCATGTCCAGAAAACAATTCGCTAATTATGGGAACCTGTACACCCTACCGAGCCCTGTCAAACAAAGTGCAAGGGCATCAAACTCAATTTAATGGAATGCTTCACACCCTCGGAATTATCGTTGGCTGAGTTATCATTAACATTACGACTTCTCGTACGACCGCATGAAGGCCCAAGGGTCTACGCGCATCATGGTAGGTGGTGAAAGCCATAATTCGCTTCCACCGGCTTGTACAGCCCGGATGCTAGTCCCCCGCAGTTCAGTAGGTACTCGTGAGAGAACAACTAAATGACCGCACCTGTATGGCGCTCTAGATGCGAATGGTTGGTGAGCCTGCAAGCAGCTACTTGCTTGTAAATTGACCATATAATGGACTCGACAGGATACCGGTACAGTTTGAAGATGCTCAAGGCAACGCCAATGCCGATTCAACGGAATACCGCTGGTTCAGCTACGGCCACCTCACTGTGGATAGCCGTAACAGGTTTCCGACATTGTTAGAAGACGAGACAAAGATCATGCCCAAGAAATATGTTCCAGAAGATACTCCCAGAATATTCTAGGTTAAACTCAGCAATAACGTGGACAAACTTAGCTGCCCCAACATCCATGGCTGATCAGTAGGCCTTTTGAGACTTTCCCTCGAAGGCTGAATATTAAGAATTAGAAATCTGGGCTGACTTCCCTACGAATATTCTTATTTTAAATGCTGTTTGTACCATTGTCGGGTTCTTTGGTTGCAATGCTACGCCCGTGCCTCGTTTCTCGAAAGCCTCGCTTAGACGTAGAAAGTACTTAGGAGAAGCATAAAGATATCATGAAGTGATGATCTTAGGCTACAGGTCGCGATGTTCATTCTTTTGTAGAGTATATTTTCTTTCCTTACCTGCCTGGGAGGTTTGCTAGAGATATCCGGATACGGGTGAATACATTAATACCACGTGCCAGATGATGCTGTCCACGGCCCCTCTGGTCGCCGGTCCCTCCGGTCGCATTTGAAGACTCTCCTGAAGTCATTCTGATATAAACTACACGACAACACTCCCTATGAATTATGGCGTATACCAAACCGCAAACATTGGGCCCGCTTGACTCTTGTTCGTGTAGACAGGCTTCGTATAAATTCATTCCCTTGACTCCCCAACCACGGTACAAATCTGCGGCATTAACTTCATACAATGACTCGGCAACTCCATCACGAGTCTTCGAGCGTATTTGAGAAAGAAAATAGTTAGGTCGAAGTGCGAAGTGACATCTCGTCCATTAAATCCCAAAATGAAGACCGGGAAGTTTCTTCTTCGGACGCTTGTCATGATTATCCCATGGATCATCGACTTACAGCCTGGCTTCAAGTCCTTGGAAGCTGGATCCTGTGTGTGGATAGCTAGTACTTACCTACAACCGTCCTCGAAATGGAGCGACAAAGAGTAACATTAACGGCTGACTCACGAATTCGTATGGAGTCATTGAGACCTGTTGTCTCAACAACCTGTCACCAAATTGGAGTGCCTTTTTCATCTCGTGGATTGGATCCGTTCAGTTCTTCCTAACCACAGTCGGTTCTCTTCCCGTCGGTATGCTTCTCGACAGAGGACGCTTCACACGCTTATTGTAGCGGGAACGATTTTAGACGTCTTCGGTCCATCAATAATTTCCACGTGTACAGTGTATTGGCAAATATTCCTCGTTCAAGGTGTTGTGTTATCGACGGCATTGGAAGTGGACTGCTAGGCTTGTGGGGAGTCGCCGTTATTGCCAGGTATTCCTCATCAAGATGAATCGTCTATGTTATGATAATGAGCAATTTATCGAAATATGACGCTAATATTCTGACGTGCTCCAAGAGACTTGTGACACGGCGCTCACTCCGTAACGCTGCGCTCTACCATTCACTCTCTCCCGTAAGCCTGCTGTCTTGTTACTAGCCCGCACGATAGACGGCCTTTGGGTAGCAGCAAGCGCCATCATTGCCCATCCTCAACATAGCCATGCTCGGCATTATCTTAAAATTAAGTACAAAGTGCACTCAGCTGTCCAGCCATCTTTCTTTTCATATTGCTTGCACACGTAAATGCGATGCTTCACCTACTCTGACATGAAAAAGCTACCTTAAGGACTGGTAGTACATATTGGGAAGGATCATTCGCTAAAGTTTTATACGAAGGAAAGACCCTTGTCCGATAGCTTTTTAGCCGTGGCAATCCATTTCTTGTATGATTCACACAGTCCGCATGTGCAGCCATATTCACGGTGGAATCTTGTGGCATCACAGCTTGAATAAGCTTCATGCTCTATGATTCTACAAGCACCGACGACTGTGTAGTTTTCGCCTTTTTAGCGGAGAACAAAAGGTCGAGACGCAGCTTCGAGAATCCATATGAAGTCGCCAGGCTCCGTGCCTCCTGGTACGATGCCAATAGAATTCTTTCTGCAGAAAACAGCCTGTCCACGGCCATAGTCGATGATTGATTGGAAAAGCTGGTAGAGAGTTGAGAGGCAATACGGTCGATATTTCTCGGCTTCCTTCAGTATAGTACGATATTGGAAGGACGGGGTAAGGAGATTAATAGCCCCCATGTCTCAGGAACTCACGCCGATCGACGGTTCTACGAACGGAATTGAAAGTCCAAGGTAGTCGGAAGGGCAGTGAAGAAGCATCCAGGGTACCTGAAACGTGAGCGGTGCCTGAAATAACCGCCGAATTAAAGCAACAAACTCTTCAAGGCTTGTCGGTCGGGTGCTGTGTCATGCGCGCTGTATCGATTTTTGATCATTCTGAACGCAGGTAACGGAATCGAGCAGAGCCCCTCTGGCGTTCAGAAATGCATGGTCCAATGTTCGATTATCAAAGAGGATATTATGTATGCCTGGCGAATCTATTTTAGGCGGAGATTGTCGTTTCTTTAAGCGATGTGGTAACTGTGGTAAGGACGCAGTATCCGAGAAGTTGGGCACCCATGACGCTGCAGTTGCTAGAGGTGACTGAATCAAAGAGGGAACGTCGAGACACTTCGTGGAGCGGATGCAATAAATGGTCGCTTCAGTGAATGTATCCTGAACCGATTTGGTGTAGTCGGCACGCAGGAACAGCACCCCCCCGCTTCCACCATGGCCAACAGAACGAATACTTTGTCTCGAGGATCCGTAGCCACACACGTTTGCATATTTATTGCCAGTACTAGTATGGAAAGGTTATGCCGGTTAGGATTCTTCCGGATGAGGGTGCCAGCACCCTAGCGGTGCTATATCAGGAACTGGGATATACGAAGGAGGCGGAGAAGCTGAACGAGATGTTCGGTAATAGGGTGGGGCTAAATGAGGTGTTTCAATGCAAAGAGTTTTTGAGAGGTGAGCTGAAAGTCAGGGCGGCATTCCAAATATGTTGAAGGTAGAGAACCGGGCGCATAGCTAGCGTGTTACCAGAATGCTGTGCAAATCTCTGAAACTTACATAGGAAAAAGCACAACACGTCGCACATATAGACTAAACAGGCTTAGCTACAAAACGCAGTGGATCTAATCTTGCCTGGACGAACATCACAACTCAACGAATTTCAACAAGATCATGAAGGCTAGGCTCGGAGCTGGTCTGTAATTTTATCATGGCAGTAGACGCGTGTCTCTAAAACCCAGTCGGTCTTTCGGTCCATTCGCTCTTGCTTTTTGCATCTATTAGCCCCATAACCAGACTGAGAGTTCGCCTTCGTCGTCCGGGATGATCATGAACATTAGGGAATCATCACTAGCAAGGGAAATTTGATCGGACCAAGCTGCCCCAGTAATCAAAATACTCAAGCGGCGTAGTACCGCTGTATTACCAGAAATGTGAAGAGGACAGGAACCCCGCCACGAAGATGGACCAAGATGCTCGTGTCAATAGCAACCTCACTGATCAGGAGACAATTGCTGATATCTGCCAAGCGGTTCGCTCTTCGAAAACTAATTCCCAATGGCACACGTCAAGCCAATGCATAAGTCTGCCGCCTACACTATCGCGCCGCCCTACGAGTATATGGAGAGGTCGACTTTTGGGTATCCTGATCATGATATTCTATATCAATATCTTACACAAGTCTATTCCGATCTAAACCTTCAAACATCATCCAAGCAGAGGACGATCTTCGCCATCCTTGAACAAATCAATGTAGTCAGTCTCACAGTATATGAGCTTGGGGAAATTCAACGGTGTACTCCATCGCACATTTCTCGTAAAAGCCTCCGTCTAGTACTCTTGACCGAAATCTCCGATATCGCTGTACTTTGACTTTGGTCCTGCAAGTCGATGGTGATTGAACAACTGCGGAATGGACCGACAGACAGGAGCGAAACCTCCGGCCGTTGCCCCCGTCACATGCATGTCGAAGCATTATGTCAAGGGAATCGGCGAATTCTCCACACTAAGCTCATACAATAGGAGTCGTGCTCCAGGCAAAGAGACGGCGTAGGCAAGAGTACACGTATTGTAGCGCGCTCTCGCCACGATGCGGGTATGTGGCGGATATTGTTCATCCAAGCACTGTCTCCTCATTGACGGTCAATATGCTGCATCTCTGGTGTAGTCTCGTCATTCAAAATGACAGCGCGGCCGATTGGTGCCATCTCCTCGCTCGCCTTGGGAAGACGACTACCACAGTGTCCCGGTCAGAATACGTCCCATCGGTCGATATCTCCATACAGGGAAGTGGATGGCTTAGCAGTGGCATCCTTGCCAATATAGAAGTTGTGTGGTCGCTCGCATTTGGTAGGATGAGGATGTGTGGGATCCAAGAACTGATCCAATGTTCCGGGCAGGGTTGGACTAGGACCTGCGCAGCTTTTGCGAAGCCTTGTATCTGCGACTTGATGCATAGATCCCAGTCAGCATCGTCTTCAAGGATCAGCGCGGAGGTTATATTCTCTTCGACGATTCTGAGGAGAGTCAGCAGCCATTACATTTCAATCGGCGTGATGTAGCGGACTTCTTGACATCTTGCTCCAAGAAGATAAGGCGAAAATATTCACTTTTGTAAGATGTCCATATGAGCTCGCCAGGCGCAACTATTACCTTTCCCCAGATTCGCTTCCTTACGGCTTTCCTCTCCGGCGGCAGCGCTTTCTCGTCGACTTCACTGACACCCTCCACATACTCGACCTGCAGACTGGTCAAGCAGCCGCTAATGAAATTGAATCTCGAAGGTCGGTTCGTTTAGCGAGGTGAACAGCAAAAGTTTTCTGAAACTCTATAGATATGCATGTCAGTCATATAGGGCCGGTCATAGGAGAGGAATTCCATTGTACTCACTCCAAGTGTTTGATTGAGAACATCTTGAAGGATATCAGGGCCAGATATTCCAGAAGAAGTTGATGGCTCAGAAGAAGAATGCGTCCGAGACGACTTGGCAGAAGAATCCGTCAAAAATGAAGAGGAAGCAATGTTGCGAAAAGTAAACCGGAAGAAAAGGAATAGCAGGGCGAGGCTACTAGCCGCGGCTCATACACTCCGTATATGAAAAGAGTGAAAAGACATCTGGCTATGTAGTTGCAATCCACTGGGGATCGAAACTCTTCAACCAAAAAACGCCTGGAGAAAGGAGAGCAAAGGCGAGAGATCCTCAAGAATGTGAGACGTAATGCGGCTTGGTTATCCCCTACCGCATGCTACTCTTAACATCGCCGTACTCACACATACGGAGGGCCTTACAGTATATACGAGGTGTTTACTCGGTTCTAGTGCTAATAGGTTGCTGCTTCATCGCACGTTAAGAAGAGGCAGCCCGTCTGGATCCTCGACAACTCCTTGAATCTGTATGATCCCCAATTCCGGACGGAAGTTGCTTTTTCGTCATCTTATTCATGCTATTCTTTCGCCTTTTCCCTTATTTGCGATCTTCGTGCGTCTTCCTTGGATCTTTTGTGGTGGAATAGGGTGGCACTCGGTAAATTTCCACTCTTTAAGCCTTACGATACTTACCGGTAAGAATAAATATCTCTTCTAGATTTAATGCTAAAGGGTCTATATATTTCAGAGAGGAGTGTAGAGTCGATTCCTATAGGTTTTGTATAGGTAAGTACATCGTGGTGGTGGTTGGTAGGGAGGGTAGATAGTGGTTTATGGTGAGAAGTGAAAGGTCAGAGGTGAGGGTGAGGGCCGCGTGATGGCCGAGGGTAAGCGACGTAAGATAGGCCTAATTTCGACCTCTATAGTAGATGTAGTGGCCTGTGATATGGTGGGACTGTGATTGGTCTCCTCGGAGATCTTGCACGTTGATTGGCTAGCCTGACCGACTACATTTGCTAAGGCTTTCCTCAGTGCGTATATCAGATTTTGAGGTATATCAACCATGTTCAAGGCCTAAAGAATTTAAAAACCGACATAAAATTCATTTCTTCTGGGAGTATGATAAAATTTTATGCTGCTTGCAGATAAGTCCCAGACCCACCTTTTAACGTCAGCCTTATCAAGATGTACGTGCTCCCGGCAATCTCCTATATTAGGCGCAACTCATGCTGCTATTCTCCCATCAGGATGGCAACAGGATTCTTCTCCTAATAAGCCTACACCAACGGTAACTGCGTTTAAGCTTATCCGTCACTCCAGTCTTCCAGATCTTCGGTAGGCATTTACATTCGACAACACCAACCTAGGGCTTCTCTCGTCCTCGCATACCGCGGCTATCTCGTCACCTCAGTCACAGAGCTTCGCAATTACAAGTACAGAACCTCTCTTTCAAATTCACAGGTTTTAAAAATAGGTCTTTGAAGAGAGGTCGCCCAGGACTACCACTTATTCTCATCGTAGGTATCTAGATTGAATTCCAGGGAGTCAAACGAGAACGAATGGCCCAGCTGGCCCACAGCTCGATCACCTTCACACAGCCCACCAACACTAACACCATGGTATTCGAGAGAGGAGGAGCGGTACCTGGGAAGGTATGACGTCGAGAAGAATTAATATTAGTGATGGCTCTACGGCGCACGTACCAAGGATCAATATTTCAATGCTTGTCTTAAAAAAGATTACCTCCCAGTGCTCATGACAAAAACTTATACTTCTACGGCGCAATAGGTAAGTGCTGCCAAACTTCCGATTCCGACTTTTACAGAAACTTCGAACTCTGGGAGCGCGTTTTGTGCCGAGAGGATAGTAGAATTATTAGTGGCAATGCGGTCCACAGATGTCGTCCCATGTACCTGCGGCCCAATGGATGTACATATTCTAACACGTCATCTTTTACGTCGCCCAATCCCTCATCAATCCGACTACCGGCCCAAATATCATGTCCACAACTATCCTTCTTCGCCAATGCCTAATCTTCCGTAAGCCGATCCAGAACAATAATCGACAAGATCATGATCAATAACCCAATCGCCACAAACGTCATCAGCGTAAACCCGGTCCACGCCATCGCGATCGCACCAGCCCCAACATCGGTCCTCACATTGCCATAGTTTGCGGTCTCCGCCATCGCAGCCGCGCCTACCGAGCCCACATGCTGCCATAGACTGGCGATGAGGCACAGTATTGCGGCGACGGTGACGCATGACAAGGCGACCTGCGAAACGGGCCGGGATGGGAAGGGTTTAACATCGATATCTGAACCAGAAGCCATGTTACGCTCTTCGTGCCAGCCGGGGAAGGTAGCCAAAAGCAGGAAGCTAATGAAGGCGAGGACGATGGCCATGAACAACAGCCCGGAAAACAGCACATCATCCCTGAACTTCGATGCCGTGCCTATGAGATTTAATGGATCGTTCTCTGGTCCAATCTGCTGCACAAGGCCATTCGTGTCGGAACTACAGAGCCAGAGGATACCGCGCTGGCGCACACACATCCCGAAGTAGCCCGTGCGGACTTCAAGCTGAGATGAACCTTTGAAACCATTCAGCGTCTCGGACAAATTCTTCCCGATTGGGCTAAGGTCCGATGGCGTTGAGTTGGTATAGGAGAGGCCGAGAATATACACATTCGTCATGGATGAGTAGCTGGAGCAGCTCGCTAGTAATATTGCTATTATGCCAGTCAGATACCGACAACAACAATAGAGGTGGGTTTCATTAAATCAACTGGGCTTACAGATCAAAATTATAGCAATAGCTTGACCTATCATGCAGATATGGTGGTACCCGAGGAAGGGAAGGAAACCTAGCAGCAGATGTTAGCAGGAGCAGCACACTTCACTTGGCTTCACGTACGCTGGAAGCTCGATGCAAACCGTAGGTTAGCCATCTTAAGCCAAAATACACCAAAATTATCGAAACATCAACGCGCTCTCATGTAGCGAAGATTGAAGAATTGGAAAGTCTTCGAAGTGTCGATGTTGCTGTGCGCGGCGGAGGATCATCTCCACTTTGCATGGGTCTGGAGACCTGGCCAATGAGCTCCCTTGTCGGCTCCTACTTGTCCGATATCATGTGTGGGGGCCGAATCTTCTCAGTCTTCCTTCAGCTAGCCTCGTCGCGTCTCTCTTAATTGCCGACTTCTATTGATATCAAAATGAACATGCGAGGAAGTTATTTGTGTTGAGCGTGATACTATGCGCCAATGGAAGTGTCAAATAACGCGCAACAAGAGCCTGGGGAAGAACCTGGTACGCAGCCTCAGGACGTAAACAAGCGGGAGCCGGAACACGATGCCAAAGACCAGCAAGAGAAAAGGCCAGACGGTGGGTCCAAAAATCAATCAGAAAACGGACCCAGGAATGGTACCGACAGCGAACAAGTAAAAGAGCCGGGGAACAATACAATACCTAAGCAAGACAATGGACAGATGGAAATGAAGGAAAACCAGCCTGAAAATAAGCCCGGAAATGATGCGAACAATGAAACACAGAATGGCCCAGCAGACAATTCTAAAGTTGAGAATGACCATAAGCAAGATTCCCGCGAAACAAGCATCAACGAAGGAAACGCTCAGCCTCCTTCGCCTAAACAAGGACCGAATCGAACATCTCTCGACGATCTACAGAAATGGTCACAGTCCCGGACATGGCAGGGCGCCGGCCCTGCTGGAGCAAGCCGAATATCACTACCTCCTTCAGGGGCGTCATCAATTGTCTCGTCAGATCCCTCAAAAACAGGGCACCTGCCTCCGGGACACTCATTGGAACAGTTGATGCTGCGTCCAGAAAATATTGCTCTGCCCAAACCTGTCACTAAGAAAAAGCCACCAGAGCAAAGTGCTTTTATGCGATGGGTCACCGGAGGACCCAGCAGTAAACCCAAGAAGAAGTCCAAGAAAGTGCTAGCGCCGCCGCCGGCGCCGCCGGTTGCTCCTGAGGTTCTTGCCTATAGAGCCAACGTCAACCGGCTAGCTTCTCATTTCTCAAATTTCAGGAACATTGCGGCCGCAAGAACACGTCACGAATGGAGTTCACGCATCGTCTTTTACGATCGTGTAGAATCTGCACAATCTCAGGTTCCTAGACGGCATGAGCCTTGGAAAAGCCGTGCTTTTGCACCACTTTATCAAGAATTCTACAGTACGTTGAGAAGCGTTTCTGACGATTGTGTCCAGCGGATTATTCTTGTGGAAGACCTTACCCCATCATTGATCGACCTCTTGGGAGCAACGTTCCAGATCCCGCCACACGTGTTCGAAGAACATCTGGACCGCTCAGGTTATAGAACAGAGTTGGAAAACCGTGATAACGCAGCCGCTTGGCATACTCGTTCCTCTGCTCAGGGATACTCGTCTATCACTTGGTACCGTCCTGTGCTGCCACTAATCCCTATAACTTCGAGATTCCGGGCAAAGCTTATCACGAACCGGAAACCGACAGTCCGCTGTAATTTTGACGGATGTGGACGTCACAATCTACGCCTAGGTACGCTCGCAAACATTTGGCGGCGCCATCTCGAATTATGCCCTGAACCTGGTGTTCATCACAAAGACTCTCGGACTGAGTATCCAGTGGGGTGGGAAGAAAGAGCCACAATTTGGACCCGGGATTTCGATGGCTGCAAATTCGGTATGATTTCCCCTTAACAAATGATGTTTTTGCTTAATTTCCAACACATCAAGTGATTCTATTACTCGATCCGCTGCCCGTCGTCGTCGACGAGAATACAGGTGTTGGTCATAGACACCCCTCGCAGCAACCACCCACACTTGCCAATCTTTGGCTCAAACGAGAAGAGAGAGTCACCAAGGCTCGCAGTTCTCGGACTCAAGGAGGTTCTCAAGCACGCCATGTCCATGACTGGATTCCACCACCACCTCCTCCTGGCCCCGGATTTCCGCCGCCGCCGCCGCCTCCACCCGGGGTGGTCATCGTGAATGCTCCACTCAAGAAAGGCATTCTTAAGAAACCTAAGAACGCGGACTTCCTTCCACCTCCTCCACCGCCACCTCCTACTCCCGGATTAACACCTTTTTCCATTTCACCACTACCACCACCACCACCTCCTCCTCCTCCTCCTCCTCCTGCTGATGGATCCAAACCTTTAGCAATGTCACTGTCACCGCCGCCTCCACTACCATTCCGTAAGTTACTGCTTTCTTCCTATCGAGTCGAAAGCTCTTCACGTTACGGGCACGAGGTTTCGCTCCCTTGGAAGGACTGATGTCTCTGTACCACAAAGCCCGGGCTAGCAACAGCGGTCATTATAGGCAGCATAGTTGTCCTTCCTAATCTCATGAAGTTCTAGACCCTTGGCACAAGCTTTAGTAGGCCTTCGGTAGGGTCAAGTCTCCAAAAACATCTGACCTGAGGCTGTTATTCTCGGATTCTATTCACTGACGCTCATTACAGCACCACCGCCGCCACCGCCTCCGGGATCCACACCTGTAACGATGCCAGCACCGCCGCCACCACCTGCCATACCATTATGTAAGTGACTACTTTCTCCTTATCGGGTCAAATAACTCTCGGGGCACGGGAAAAGTCTCTGTCTCTCGGAAGAAGAGCTATCTCTTTGCTTGATATGGGAAGCAAGTTTGATACTCCGCTCTCAAATGAGTCTCAAATCCTAGGTTAGACGTTGGATGGGTCTTCGCCAGAGTCAAGCTCTTAGGGAACCTTTGACCTGAGGCTATCATACGAATTTCAGTCACTAACACTCATTACAGCTGCGCCACCACCACCGCCACCCGGAGCCGTCTCAGTCCCAGCTGAAAGAGACCAGTCACGGACTACCGGAGCCCAGGTCGAACCTCCGGAAGCCGATCTTCCTCCAGCTGCTTTGAGACGACGGGTCACGAAGACTAATATGGAGCATGCTTCAAATGAAAGCGGTGAAGGAGATACCGAAGCGCAAAGGAATCGTAGACACAGACCGTCTGCCGGAGTTTCTCTGCCTGCGCCTCCGCCTCCGCCTCTTCCTGGACCTCCGCCTCCTTTACCCTCTCTTGGGCCTGATCAAGGGTCCCTAAGCGCTGAAAACCATGGACCCTTTGTTCCATACCACCCCATTAAAACCAGATCATCTTCATCGGCTTTGAGTGGCGATACGTTTACAGCTCTTCACATGCGCGCGTATATCGAGAGTCTGCAGATCCCGACATCGACCTTAGATGAGTTCGAGTACTTACTGCAGCTACCAGCCAAAGGAAAGGAAACAGCATATGATCCGTTCCGGGCGCTCTTCCGCGCTATCCATGACGACACCCTCAGCCTCGTAGACATCATCCGCGTCTCTCTACGACGCATCCGCGAGGGCACGTTGGACGAGGACTTGATGCAAAGGCGCGTTACGTTCTGGAGGAGCTTGCTGCACCAATTGAACTTCAACCTTGCGGAGTTCGATCAACGGCTGCGAGAATTCGTGCATTTTGCCTATGACTCCGAGACGCATCCTCTCTCATTCGACCCGCGCACCGAGCTGCCCTCCGAGAAACTCGCAAAAGATACTCGACAAACGCTGCAAAGCTGCATGGATCTCATTGACAAATCTTCCGACTCATTACGTGCGGAGATGCAAATCGTAGACAGCCGGCGAAGCATCGCAGAAGCCGAAAGCGTCTCCAAGCTAACTGAGCTCGCATTTGTCTTCATCCCTCTCTCCTTCGTATCAAGTCTCTTCAGCATGCAGGTCCACGAGCTCAAGGGAGGCGTGCCGCTGTACCAATTCATGCTTTTAGCGATTGCCTTTGTGATCGTAGCGTATACGGTGCGCCTTAGCATTCGGAGCTCGCGCCTCATCGAATACAAGAACAAAACTTTCAACCAGATCCGCGACGAAGCGCAACTTCAATACAATGAGCCGATCCCTACGCATACTTTCCTCGCATGGTTCGGCACAGCTACGGGCGGGGCGGTATTCAAGATCACGAAGAATTTCATCGCTGTCTTCGCACCCCTAATTCTCGTTTCAGCGGTTATCGCTGCCATTCTGAGTCCCATCGTCTTGCTCTGGCTGCGCGGAATTAATAGGGGGTTCTCGGCTGTCATTACCGTATTGCTTCTACTACTAGATATGCTACTTGTTTACCCAGTCCTAACAAATACTTCTGGGGAGTTCGAATTCGATCCTAGGGCGATTATTCGCGAGATCCAGAGGAATCGCGAGATCAATCGGAAAAGAAGGGAGAAGGCGAAGAAGAGGCGGAAGCAGAAGATGGGACTCGATCCAGAATCACTGGGTGTGGAGAGTAGTGATAGCAGTGATGATGAAGATAGTGATAGTAGTAAGAGCCGGTCATCTTCGAGACGTTGATGGTAGTCAGACAATGCTCAAGGTTATGGTCTAGTATGAAGCCGTTACAACTCGTGGCTCACGTTACTGTTCGAAAATTGGCTTCAGTGGGCGGCATGGATGGATTATCCTGGGGGGTTATCCCCACAGGGGCTATCTAAGCCTGATAGGGCCTAATCAACATAGTCTAGCTATTAAACAGTCTTAGCGTTGCTATTAATTATAAGGATATTAATGTAAATTAATCTCGTTATATAAAATTTTAAAAATTTGAAGTAAAACTTATTTAATTATATTTTTATTTATTTAACTATTTTAACTATATTATTTTATAAAATTCTTTAAATAGTATAATTTTATATAATAGTAGTGCTATACTAATACTTTATAGCTATTACTTAACTATATTATATAACTTTATATATATATCTTAAATCTTCTACTTTTTTTAAAAAGTAAGCTTTAACTTTATTTTATTTTATATATAGAGATTACTATACTATTATTTTTATTATTATATTTTAATAGTTTTTTTTTTTTTTAAAAAAAAATCTGCTTACTATAAAAAAGTTGTTTAAGTTTAAAAAAAAATTATATTTTAAATTTAAACTAATTTTAATATATTTAAAAATTATTAAAACTTAAGTTTACTTAATTATAATTTAATTTAAAACTTTATATAAATTTAATTACTTTAAAGTTATATACTTTTAGTACTTATATATATTACTAAAATTAATAAATTAAATTAAGTTATAAATTATATTAATATAATATATTATATTTAAAATATAATAAATAGATATTAATTTTAATTTATTTTATAAGTATAATAGTTTTTTTAAACTTTTTTTTAGCTTTTTTTTTTTACTTTAATTACTTTAATAGGTTTTTATTTTTTATATTTTATTTAATATTATTAATACTATAAAATATTATATTTAAATTAATTTTTTTTTAATTATATAGATTTTTAATTTTATTTTAAAATTTTTAATTTTATTTTAAAATTTTTAATTTTTATGCTTTTAATTATAATTAAATTCTAAAATTTATTAAATTTATTTATATAATATAATATTAGTTTTATATATAAAAGTTATAATAAACTTATTATATTAAATTTAATATTATACTTATATTAAAGTAATATAGTAAACTATTTTAAAGTAATTTTTTTAATTACAAAAACTTTAGACTTTTTAATAAATTTTAAAAGCTAAACTAGCTACTTTTTATTTATTTTTAATAAAAATTTATTTTTGTTTTATTATAGTATTTAATAAATAAATTTTTTTAATTAATATTATATTATTATTATTAGGTAATTTAATAATTAGTTATAATATTTTATTTTAATAAATAAAAAATTTAAAAAAATTACAAACTTATAATATATAAGTTGTATAAACTTAATTTTTTTTAAAAAACTTTATTTTATATATAATTATAAAGAAAATTAACTATAATATAATTTTAATAACAATTTTAAAAAAAAAAGCTACTAGTTTTTATTATTTAGTTAAGGTTTAAATAAAATACTTTATATAACTAATATATAAAGTTATATAACTTAATGTTTAACTACTTTTATATATAGTACTATATTAAGTAAGTATATATTTAGTCGTAAACTAAAAGGCTTATAGATTTTTTTCTTTAAAAATAGTAACTAGTTAAATACTATTACAAGTTGCTAACTTACTAATGTAAATTATACTAGTAATAAGCCGTCTAACTAATTACTATAACGGTTAATTAGTTCCCTCACTTCCGGATCAGATAGCTCATTAGACTTAGTGGAAGTTGGTTGACTTAGTAGAGGTGAGAAGAAGCGATACGGTAAGTTGAGGTTCAACAGGATAGTATTAAACTATTTCACTTGAGGTGTGAATCTCAATTTTAGAGTAACTATAAAGAATCAAAAGTAACCGTGAGCTGTCTGATGCCTTATACTTATAGTAGATCCCCCGTGCGTACATTGTATACCAATTGGAAGTATGTTGGATACTGCTAGAGGAGATGAGAGGAGATGAGTCTGTGCCTGACCTCATCTTCATTATCAGCACTCATCTTCCTTATGTCCCGCCGTAGCTGGTTACCTGACCTGCTTACCTACTCCGGGTGCTATTCCCTATAGAACTTGAACTTGCTATAGAGTAATCCTATCTGTAAGTTCTGTCTTCGCTAGTTTGCCTTAGCTCGTTAGCATTACTTGCATATCTCTTCATACTATGCCTTCTATAGTGACGCCTTCTCGCTTGCGTTTTCTTCTCTATTACAGTCTGTAACATTATCCCCTTTCTCTAAGCCTTCGGCCTGAAGGTTATTCTGTTCTTCCTTCTACAGGCAGTATAAAGGCAGCTGGTCCTCCGCGTGAAAGCTGAGATCGTAAGAACCCCTCATACCTTTTCTATCCTTCCAATTTCCTAAGGATGACTCGAGCGGAATCGTCCTTAATACGAGCTCACTATCTAGCGAAAAGGGTTCAAGAGAACATCTGTTAAATGCCGTCCCCCTGTTCTTGCTGTTGTGATAACAACTGTTGTTATCTAGTGCACTTATCCTTAGGGTGATGTTCTGAGTGTATTAATCGAAACATAAAGTGCGATCTTGTCGTAACGTAGCCTGAATAGAATTGACTGGACCACGACAAGGAACGTTTGCATCACTAGTTGGAGAAGGCCTAGGATGATCTGTTGGCTCATTATCATCGTAAAGAGAAACTCTGTTCCCGTGAGCGACAGATTCGTTATGAACTAGCCTAAATAGATTCTCAGAAAAGGGAGATGTTCCAGCGCGAACTTGCCTCAATTAACGAAGTTCGTATGATAGAGGAGGAAGAGTAGAGTTATTAGAATCAACCTGACACACTGTAACCTGCAGTGTCTGGCGTCGGTTCGCCTTTCTTCTCTAGTTTTGAGTGGAATGTCTTATATTCTCTGTATTCCTTAGATACGTCCCTAGAGCAAGCGTTTGCTGCTTCTTCTAGTGGTACTAGTCAATTAGCTCTAAACTATTCATTAAGTTCCTAACTGGCTCCTACGTATTATCTTTAGGTTTGTAATTCTTTTATCTAACTAGGTACTTCTACTAACGCCTAAACCGTTAATAGTTCAGGATCTACTAAACTTCATATTTAGTAGGATCCTCTTCGAGTTTAAGTCTTGTCTATAGTTTGGCATTTTATAGTGCTAGTTCTAATCTTAAAACATGAAAAATTAGGTAAATCCGTGTGTCCTTAGGTAGTTATAATTTATAATTTACAGATCCTGTTTATCATTTAATCTTGAATGGTCCCAACTTAATATGATCTAGTTTTTTTAATGGTTGTTTTATTTCTAGATTTTTTTATAATAGGAAAACTCTATTCCCCTTCTTAAAGATTAGTCCCTTAATTCTAAATTTGTTTTTCTGTTACTTGCTGAGGTCCCTCTTCTGGGTGATTTTCCTTACTATTTCTTAATAAAATTATTATAACTTCTTAACTTTTATTCTTACTAATTCTGATATCTTGTTTAGTTTTCGTGGTTCTCGATAAGCCGTAGGCTTATAACTGTAATTCATAAAGAATAGTAATCTTCCTATAGTTAATGATTTTACAGAGTTATATATAAACTTAGCTATTAGTAGTAAGTTAATCTAATTATCTTATTATTCATTAACATATATTTGTAGGTATTATTCTAATGTTTGGTTTATCCATTCTATCTGTTTATCTATTTATAGATAAAATACTATTAAGAGTTAATACTCAGCTCCTAGCTTTCCTATAAACGTTTTCTAGAATATTAATGTAAACAATTTATCTCTATCTATTATAAATTCTTATAGTAATTTATGTTGTGTAATTAAGAGTTTAATTAGTAATATCACTAATTCGTCTACGTTAACCTCTATATGTGTTGGTTTAAAGTATACGTATTTTATAAGTTAGTTTACTATAACTAGTATCATGTCATACTATTAGCCTTAAAAGGTGGTTATTATTAGTATTCCTGTGATAAAGTCTATTATAACTAATTCTTATAGTAAGTCTAGTAAAGGAATTAGTTATATAAGTCTATATTTCTTATATCTTAATGCTTTATTCTTTTTGTATTTTATGTATTTTAATAGAATAGTTCTAATCTTTTTTTATATTTTTGGAATCTAAAAGTGTCTGTTAATTTATTCTATAGTTTTTTTAATTCCTTAATGTTTATGCATTTTAGCTGAATATTAGTCCTTAATGAGTTTAGCTTATAATACTTCTAGTACATAAATTATTCCTTAGTCTAGGTTCTATTATAGTTGTCTATTATTAAAATTTCTTATTTATTTCTTCTAGGTGTTTTTGATAATGACTACTGTCTTAACATTTATTTATAAGCTTCCTAGGAATCTATCTAGTCTTTATCTAAGTATTATATTATAAATTTCCGGTATATCCTTTATATAGTCTACTCTTTAACTAAGTATATTAGCCACTATATTTTCTTTTCCTAATTTATAAAGTATTTGAAAGTTGAATGTAGAAACTAATTCCTATTATCTAACTTATTATTAATTCAACTTCTTTATTATTATGAATGCTATTAGATTTTTATGATTTGAATATATAATAATTTAATACTTAGCTCCTTCTAAGTAATGTCTCTATTTCTTAAATACTTAAACTATTATCAATAGTTTCTTATCATGAATGTTATAGTTTAACTTAGTAGTTATAAATTTATAAGATAAGAAGTCTACTAGATGTTTATATTTATTATTTTATATTTATAGTAGGATGGCTTCTATAGCTCTGTCTAATACGTCTATATATATCTCTATTTAAAGTCATAAATTAAATATTTTTAATATTAGTAGTTATTAGAATATTTTTTTTAACATTATAAAAGCGTTCTCTTCGCGTTGTTTTTACTTAAATTATTAATTCTTTTTAAGCAATTCTATCAAGAATGCTGTGATTTTTAAGTAGTTCTTAATAAATTATTAGTAGAAACCTATAAATCCAAGAAAAGAATAAACTTCTTTTATATTTATTAGTGTAAACTAAGATAGTATATTTTTTATCTTATCTAAGTTAACTACTATTCTGTTTTAGGATATTAAGTATCTTAAGAACTTAATTTCTATTCTATAGAATATATTTTTTTTATTTAAATATATAGCTTGTGTTCCTTGAGCTTTTATAATACTTTCTTAATATACTTAATATATTCTTCTAGTATTCTATTTATATATATAAACATGTTATTAAAGTATGCTATCATAAATACGTTTAGATATTCCCTTAATATATAGTTAATAATTGTCTAGAATATTACTAGTGCGTTGGTGAGTTCTATTAATATAACTAGATATTTAAATAGTCTATATCTTATTTTAAATACTGTTATCTATTCGTGTTCTTTAGCTATTTATATTTAATAATATCTATTCTTAATATTAAAAAAGCTAAACCATTTAGCTTCTCTTAGTTTATTTATAAGTTTTAATATTAATAGTATAGGGTAACGATTTTTTACTATTACTTTATTAAGGTATCTATAATTAATATATAGCCTTAATTTTCTATTCTTTTTTAGTATAAAGAGTATTAGTAAAGCTATTTTACTTTAACTAGTTTATATATATCTCTTTTATTAATTTTCTTATAAGAATTTTCATAACTCCTCTTGCTGGTGTATAGGTACTTGATATAATAATCTTAGTTTCAAATCTATTCCCTCTTTAAGCATAATTTTGTAGTCTTAGTTTTAGTATTCTAGTAATTAGTCTTTAGCTTCTTTAAAGAACTATTCTCTAAATTTCTCTTAGTATTTATCTAGTATAATAAATGTAGTATTATAAAGAGTTATTTTTTTTATCTATATTATAGCTTTTATTTATCTATAATAGTTCCTTCTAGTTTTTATAGACTTTATTTTCTAGTTAATTATTAAGTTCTATCATGCTAGCTAATCCCATCCTAAGATAAAATCCTTACTATCTAGATTTATAATCTTAATACGGCGGTTATCTGTGTAATCTACTACTTTAATAGTTATATTCTATATTTTAAGATTAATTAGATTTTTTCTAAATGCTGTTAGACTATTGTCTATGCGTTTTACTTATATAGGTTTATCTAAAACTCTAGTTAGTATTTAGTATTTTTATATTTATTTATTTAATATAAGTGTCTTGCTAGCTCTGCTATTTATAAGTGCTAGTGTCTAATTACTATTAATATATACGTTTATATATAACTTGTTTTTATATTTCTATTAGTTTAGTTATGTGTATATAATTAATATATTATTTCTAATCTTTAGTTCTTAGTTCTCTAGTAGCTTAGTTATGGTCTACTAGTTTTCTAGTTTTTTATTTATTATTAACTCCTAAGTAGCAGTTGCTTCTTTAGTGTTTTCTTTTTAGGTCTATAAATTAGATATCTTTAGAGTTAGCATGTCTCTTTATTAAGTATCTTATATATATTTTTAGTCTATTTTTTATAATCCTAGTATTTCTATCCTAAGAAATATTCTTAATATGTGAGTTTTTTATGTGAATCTGTAGTTAACTATTTTCTTAGTAGTATTTAGCTTAGTATTATTAGCATTCTATTTAGTATTTATTTTATAATAATTATTTATGTTCGTCCGAGTTTGGGTTCTGTAGTTTATTTTCTAAATTTATATAAACTAGTTTTTATTATAAGTTAAGTTTCTTTTTACTTACTAGTTATTACAACACTTTTCTTGTCTTTAGTTCTTTAATATGTATAGTGTGTTTATTCTATTTATAGTTTTTTCCTATATAGTTAAAGGCTATATATATTTAGTATTTCTTTTTTATTATTCTATTTACAGTATTATCATCCTGTATCTATAATGTTGGTAAAGGGGTTTTTTTATTCTTTTTATTTTAATCCTATCCTAATTCTAAGTGTCTGACGGGGTGATAGTATGTTATATTACTTATAACTAATATAAATATTTATTAATAGATCTCGTTTATCCATGTGGCTAATTCTTGTTTACTTAGTTTTTTATATTATTTATTTCCTGCTAACTGTAGCACTTATTAGCATTTATATATTCTATCTCTTAAAATAACTTTCTAGTGTTTAGTAATATAGTGTTCCCTTATATAGTATTTTAATTTATATATTTAATAATATCCCTAGTATACACGCTATATAATTATTATAGACATTAGTTTCTTGCCCTTTATTATCTCTTAATTCTTTCTTTATCTGAATTTTTGATCTTTTTTATGAAATAGTCCACCTTCTTACTCTATAATCTTATAGAATCTTTATATTTCTTTCTTAGTTTCTGCGTTGTATTATTAAACTGCTGCTTTTTATATTATAGTAATTATATTACTAGGTTATCCTGCTAGATAATTCTTAACTTACTAATACAGAACTTTATATTCTTATCTAAAATATATATGGCTTTTATATATCCAGTATTATTCTTTCTAGATTCTCTTTATAATTATTTCTTTTATTATAGTGTCTTTTGCTTATTCTACTTGGATTATAGTAATCTTAATTTCCTTAGGTGCTTTAGTCTAAACGTAAGCTTTCTTAACATCTAATTATTATTATCTATAATCTTTAATAAAGTATTTCTGTTTTTTATATCCTAAGCAGGCCTTATGTGTGTAGTGTTTTATTTATTTTTTAGCTCACTTTCCTTACCTCTTTCTAATAAATATTTGTTTAATATTAATATCTATTTTATTATAGGTTTAGTTATCTTTTCTATTTCTTTTAAGTATATAGATTACTAATCTTCTACGTGCCTTTTTCTCTTACTCTTATTAGTACTAGTAGTTATTAATAGTCACTACTTGTTTAATAATTTCTAATAAGATACTTAACCATTTTCCTCTAGAGATTTTATCCTTAATTCTATCTTTTAATCTTTTATAGTATATTATGACTAATGGTTGGTCTGCCTAATTAAGTTGTAATTAGATTTATTTAAACTCTATAGTATAGTTTACCACTAACGTTTATTATTTAAGTTATTAAAGCTTCTAGATTGCTTCTATTTCTTTATTAATTTCTCTAAAAATAATAATCATTTCTTGTTTAAAGCGTTTATAACTTCTAAAAGCTTGTTATATATTATTATTATAATTAGTTAACTCTGCCGCTTCTAGGTTGGGGTCTCTGTTGGCTAGGTAATTTCTTACTAGTATTTAAACTATTATATAGCTCTGCCTATTATATTCATGCCAGCTACTAAAATCTAATCCTAATTAATTAGAAATAACTTTTAGTTAAACTAATAGTATAGGTCTATTACTACTATAAAGATCTTAAGTTTATTCTAATTACCGTTAAATTTCTTAAGAGGCTGTATCTTTACTGTTTTTTCTTCTTAATTTATTTTAACTTACTATTACAGATTTATTAGAGCATTACGTAATTTCATAATAGCTATTTCTTATTCCTAAATAACTTATTATGCACTTTTTTATTCTCTGGATGTACTTCCAGTTATAGATAAAGGTCCTACCATAACTTCTTTTTTACTACTACTTTCTTTTAATGAATAAAGCTCTTGTTCGTCCTTATAGTGGGTTGTTATAAACTCTTAATAATTAGTTATTAGAATCTATCCAACAGCTTCTCTTACTCTCTTGAGATGGTAATTATAATATTACAAGTTACTAACTTACTAACGTAAATTATACTAGTAATAAGCCGTTTAATTAATTGCTATAATGGTTAATTAGTTCCCTTACTTCCGAATTAAATAGCTTGTTAGACTTAGTAGAAGTTAGTTAACTTAGTAGAGATAAAAAGAAGCAATACAGTAAGTTAAGATTTAACAAAATAGTATTAAACTATTTTACTTAAGGTGTAAATCTTAATTTTAGAGTAACTATAAAGAATTAAAAGTAACCGTGAGCTGTCTGATGCCTTATACTTATAGTAAATCCCCTATACGTATATTATATACTAATTAAAAGTATATTAGATACTACTAAAGGAGATAAGAGGAGATAAGTTTATACCTAACTTTATCTTTATTATTAGTACTTATTTTTCTTATATTCTGCTATAGTTAGTTATCTAACTTACTTACCTACTTTAAGTACTATTCCCTATAAAACTTGAACTTACTATAAAGTAATTCTATTTATAAGTTTTATCTTTACTAGTTCACCTCAGCTTATTAGCATTACTTGTATATTTCTTTATACTATACCTTTTATAGTAACGCTTTCTTATTTGCGTTTTCTTTTTTATTACAGTCCGTAACAAATACTTTACTTATTAGTATTAATTATCTTAATTATTAATATTTATAATTTTAAGAAAATTTTACTAGCATATGCTTTTTTAATACATTTTTTAGTACTTAAGAGTTTATATAAACTATTAGTATATAGTTTACTTTATATATAATTTAGGTATTTTTAATTTTACTATTATATTTTTTTTTAATAAATTAATAGTATAAGTAAAAGGTTTATATAGATTTTTTTAATATTTTATTAATATAAACTACTTTAATAAGCTTACTAATAATAATAGTAATATATAAATTATATGTAGTTAGCTTTAACACCTATTATTTTTTTATTAATTTTTAGTCTTTTTTTTTTCTAGTAAATTTAAGCTACTATTTCTTATATATATACATATACTAAAGAAAATTCTTATATATTTTATTTAAGTATTTAATTATAAAAGTATTTTTCTTTAGTAAAAGTTAATTACTATTAAGCTAAGTATATAATATTTTACATAAGTAAGCTTTTTAATTAATTATAAAATATAATAAAAAAAATAAATACTATTATTAAATTTCATAATAGCTAATTAAATTTGTAACTTTATAGCTTTATGTAAATTTTAACGTTAATATATAAAAGTAAGTAAATAAAAAGTATTTATAAATTTAGTTAATTTTAGTATAACGTATTTGATAAGTGAGTGACTTAGATAAGTAAATAACTTATCTTAAAACTTACTAAAAAATTAAGAATTCACACATGAATATCTCAACAACCACTTAATAATAAATTCTATAAATTGAAATTTAGGCTTTTCTATATGCATTACAGCTTCTATAAAGGTTATATATACATTAGTTTAGTAGTTTTTAAGACATAGTAATATGGCATGGTTTTAGCCCCCAAATTGCTATATCTCAGAAACTACTTAACTAATTTTCATGCGACCTTCAGAAACGCTGTAATGCATATAGAAAAGCCTAAGTTTCAATTTATAGAATTTATTATTAAGTGGTTGTTGAGATATTCATGTGCGAATTCTTGATTTTTTAATAAGTTTTAAGGTAAGTCGCTTGCTTATCTGAGTCACTCACTTATCAAATACGTTAGTATATAACTTTATAAAGTATTTTCTAGAATACAAAATTCTAAATTCTAGAATGTAGTACTTTGTATAATTAAAAGTAAAAATACTCTAATTTTAAAATAAGAAGCTTTAGATATTTATCTAATTTTATATAAAGAATTTTATATATAGAATTCTAAAAAGTAACACTTTTTTTTTAAATATATTTTAAGTTTATATAGCCTAAATTTACTTTAAGTTATAGTATTATATATAAAATTTAAGTTAAGTTACTATATAAAGAATTTAAGTTATATTACAATATATATAGTTTAAGATATATTATTATATATAAATTATGTATATTTATTTACTATTTATAGCTACTTATAGCTATTTACTACTTTTATTTTATTTTTTTTTACTTACTTTTTTTATTTATTTATATACTTTACGTTTTTTTTTATAATCTTATTATTTTAGTACTACTAAATACTACTAAAAAACTTTACTTTAAAATATTTTTATTATTTTATATACTTACTTTTATATTACTTACTTTATTTATTTATTTTAGTATTTACTTATAATTTAGTTATTTTAGCACTCTTTTACTTACTTAAATTAAGATATTAAAATAATAATAGTATTTTTTAGGTAGGTATAAAGTTTATAAAAATATAATATATAAAGTATTTATTTATTATTATTTACTAGTTTTATACTTTTTTAATATAAATAGTATTTAAAATAGTATTAAGTAGTTTTATTAACTTATTACTACTTTATTATAGTAACATATATTAATGTTAAATAATAAATAAATAAAGTATTAAATTAACTATTAATAGCTTAAGATATTTTAAAAAAAAGAACAGATATTAAGTTATTTATATATAGACTTTAGTTTATATATTATATAATATATAAATAATATATAAATAGCATATAAATAACATATAAATAACATATAAATAACATGTAAATAACATGTAAATAATATATAAATAACTTGTAAATAATATGTAAATAATATATAAACAACATATAAACAACATATAAATAATATATAATATAAAAGTAGTTAAGGGAAACTAATATTATAATATACTTATTTTAATATTACTATTATTACTATTTATAAGATTTATTAGTATTAAATAGCACGTAAATAATTTTACTATAGTATAGAATTATAGTAGTTTTTAAGTAAAAAAAATTAGGTATTTATTTACTTTCTTACTATTATAGTTTATTATAATTTAATAGTTATTACTATAATAACTTTATAATAAGTTAGTATTATAATGTAAACATGTTAAATAAAAATTATTATTATTATTTATAAATTTCTTTTTTTTATTATAGTATATAATTATATATATAAGTTATATTATAATTTTAACTTACTTTTAAGTAAGTTTTTATAAATTTAATAACTTTATTATTTTTAAAAGTAAACTTACTAGTTTTAATAATTAGTATAAAAATAAATATACTAGTTTTTTATATAGTTTAGTAATATAGTATTTATATTATTAGTATATAGTATAGTTATTTACTTAAATTATATTTAAAAAAAAATATAAGTACTTTTTTTTATTATAAATTATTAACTAATATTTAAATAAATATTTTTATTTTTATTTAATTTACTAGTTTAAACTACTAATTTATTTTAAATTATTTTAAAAATTTAAATAATTTTAGTAATTTAAACTACTATTTTAATAGTTTAGTAAATTAACATAATATTAAATAAAAAAAAGTAAAAAAAGTAAAATAATACTTTTAAATAGTTTTATAAATTTTTATTTAAATTTTTTTTATATATAAAAAAAGTATTTAGTTTAAAACTTAAATAATTTTATTTTAAATTCTAATAAGTACTTTTTTATAATTAGTTTATTAATATTTTTATAATAATATATAAATTCTAAAAATAGTTATATAAGCTAGTAGATAAAAATATTTTATTAAATATAAATAAAAAACCTTTAAGTTCTAACTTTATAAGTAGTAATAAAAAAAATAATGTTAAGTTAAATTAAAAAATAACTTTATTACTAGTTTATTTTATAACTAGTTATAAAGTTATTATAAAATAAAAATATATAATTTTTAATTTTTTTATATAGATATTATATTTAACTTTTATAGTAATTTAAATTATTAGTAATTTTATTTTTTACTAATTATAATTATTCTAAAATTCTATATATTTAGTATAATAGTTATATATTATTGTATTCTATAAGTGAGCTGCACACCCAAGCGAGCTGCGCATCTGGAAATTCACCAAAATCTCGAAATTTTCCACCTTAATATCTCAACAACCACTTAATGATAAATTCTCAAAATTGAAATTTGAGCTTTCGTATATACATTACAGCTTTCATGAGAGTTGCATAAACATCTCGCTTATAGAATATAATATATACTTTAGTAAGTTACATACTTTAATTAAGTTATAAAGTAAAATACATATTATTTATTTTTTAGTATTATATATATAATTAGTTTAAATTTTTTTTTTTAATAATTTATATAGCTTTAATATAGTACCTTATTACTTATATTTATATATAATTACTTATAAATTTATAGCTAGCTATAATATTTAGTAGTTAAACTATATAATACTAAATAAATAAAATATTAAATATATAGTGTTGGTGGTAATTTATTTATACTAAAGTTATAAATACTAAAGCTAATAAATTTTTTTAAATAATAAAGTAAGTAATGGTACTAAATTTAAATTAAGTAGAAAACAGTAAATATAATAAAATATAAATAATAAAACTATATTATTTATATAATAAAGTTTTTATATAGTAAAGTTATTAGTAATAATTTTTTTATTATATTAAATATAATTACTAGTATATTAAGTATAAAATAAATATATTTTTTAGTAATAAAATAGTTATTATAAAAAAAGTTTTATAATTATATTAATAAACTATGTTTTTTTATTAAAAATATAAAAACTAACTAATTTTTAAATAATATATAGTATAAAGTACGTACTATTTTAGTAATATTATATATATAAAAAGTTTTTTTAATAGTATTTATTATTTATTACTTATTTATTTAATTTTGTTTTTAATTTTAAAAAGTTTAAGTTTTTAAATTATGTTAATAAAGTTATATATATTAAATTTACTTTAAATATTAACTTTATAACGGCCTGTTATATGACACGTTTATAGAAAGCATTACTACATATTATTACGTTATTATATTATAGATAACATTACTAGTTACGTGCTATGCTTTTATATGTATGTTATAAACGTTTATATAATTCTTCTCTACTCTCTTTCTATACTTTTTTCTTTTTTTTATATTAGAGTAGTTTTAATACAGCGCTTTATTACTTATAACTATTTATAATTACCTACAGGTTTATACTAGCTATAACAAACTTTATACTTTATACTAATACTTATTTTTTTTAAATATATTAAAAAAATTACTTTACTAACTAAATGTTTTAGTAAGTATATAATTGAATTAAAAACTTTTATTAATATTAATAATATTTTTATTATATAAAAAAATTCTTTTTTTAGTATTAAATATATTAAAGTGTTTTATTAGTTTATATAATAGTTTACTAATTTTTAAGTAATTTATACTAATTTTATATATACTAAATATATTATTTAAAATTATTAAAGTAACTAGTTTTATATCTAATTATTTTAGTATTTAAATAAAGTAACATAAAAAAGTACTTAAATAAATAAATATAAAACTAGTTACTTAATATTATATATTAAATAATTATTAAAAAACTAGTACTAGTAAAATTATTATAGTTAACTTTAATTAGTAGTAGTAATATATATAAGCTAAATTTAACTATAATAAATATTAAATAATAATTTTATTAAATTAATTTTTCTTTTATTAAGTAATATTATAGTACTATTTATTACTAATTTTTTAATACTAAAATAGTAAAAAAAGTAGTTATAATTTAATATAATTATAAATATTATTTTTATTAATAATATACCTTTATATATTATTAATAGAGTTTATTTATATAAGTTTAATAAAATTAGTAATTAAATTTATATAAATTTATTATAGTATCTTATTAATACTACTTTTTTTTAATATTTTTTATTTTATAAAACTACTTTTTATTACATAATATATATTATAACTAAAAAGTTAATATAATTATATAAAAGTAATTTATTAATATTTTTATAATAATATATAACGTTTTTTATAAGTAAGGAAGCTACTTTTACTAAGAATTACCTTTTCTTTAATAACTTTACGAAAACTTAATATTATTTAACCAAAATTTTAAATTAGCTTTTTAGATATTATATGCACCTAGTATTAAATTTGTATTCTAATTATTATACGTAATTATAAGTTATTAAGCTTAGAATTTACCTTTTAAAAATTTGGTTTTTAGCTATTAATATTTTAATAACTATTAAATAAGAAACTATAGATATTAAACTTAAGCTATTTTATATATAATTTAGACTATATTATACTTTTATAGTAATAGAATAAGTAGGTTTTTAAGATTTTTCGGTAAAAGAAAATTTTAGTCCCTACTTTTTAATATCTTTAAAACTACTAATACTATAGCTTTAAAATTCTAATATATTATAAATTTAAGCTCTAATACCTTGTATTTAAGTTTTTATAATTTATTATTAAGTAATATTATAAATATAAATAGCTAAACATTATTTTAAAGTAAAGTAGATTCTAACCTTAATAACTTATAATTACGTAATATAATTAGAATGCAAATTTAATACCAGTTGTATCTAATATCTTAAAAGCTAATTTTAAGTTTTTGTAAAGTTATTAAAGAAAAGGTAATTCTTAGTAAAAGTAGCTTACTTATTTATAAAAAACGTTATAATATATTCCATAAGTAAGTAGGTTATATAAGCAAGTAGGTTACCTTAAAACTTACTAAAAAGTTAAGAATTTATACTTAAATATCTTAATAACTATTTAATAATAAATTCTAGAAATTTAATAAATAGTTGACAGTACTTTAAAATAGAAACCATTAAATTTTTAAGACCTTATATTTAATAGTTATTGAGATAGTATTATTTTAGCCCTTAAATTTACTTTTTTTTTTTTTAAATATCTTAAGAATGTTTAGCTGTTAGCTCTTAAAAATTTAATAGTTTCTATTTCAAAGCACTGTTAATTACCTATTAAATTTCTAGAATTTATCATTAAGTAGTTTTTAAGATATTTAAGTGTAAATTCTTAATTTTTTAGTAAGTTTTAATGTAACCCACTTACTTGTATAACTTAATTACTTATAAAATACATTATATAAAATTAATAAATATATATAATTTTAAATAAGTATTAAAATAAAAAGTTATGTATTTTAATAAAAATATACTTATAAATTTATAAACTTAAATTAAATTTAAATTAAAACATTTTAAATATTAAAAAAAAATTGTTTAATAAAAAAAGCATAACGTATTCTATAAGTAAGTAAACTACTTAAGTAAACTACTTTTACCAAAAAATTACCTTTTCTTTAATAACTTTACGAAAACTTAATATTATTTAATAAAATTTTAAAATTAGCTTTTTTACTATAAGATATACTCAGAATTAAATTTGCATAAAGGTAGGATTACGTAATACTAAGTTATTAAGCTTAGAAATTAGTTTACTTTAAAAGAAATTTTTTAGCTATTTATATCTGTAATATTACTTAATAATAAATTATAAAAACTAAAATATTAGTTATTTTACATATAATTTACTTTATATAAAGCTTTTATAGTTATAGAATAAGTATTTTTTTAAGAACTTTAAGTAAAGACGAGTTTTAGCGCCTACTTTCTGGAATCTTATGAATTACTAATACTATAGCTTTAAAATTCTATTATATTAATAGCTTTAGGTTTAAATAACTTATATTTAATATTTTACGATTTATTATTAAGTAATATTATAGATATAAATAGCTAAAATCTCTTTTAAAGTAAACTATCTTCTAAGCTTAATAACTTAGTATTACGTAATCCTACCTTTATGCAAATTTAATTCTGAGTATATCTTATAGTAAAAAAGCTAATTTTAAAATTTTATTAAATAATATTAAGTTTTCGTAAAGTTATTAAAGAAAAGGTAATTTTTTAGTAAAAGTAGTCTATAGTAACTATCTATAACACCTTATAAAAGCCTTCTAAAAAAGCCTTCTCTATAAGCCTTTTTATTATATTATGTGTTTATATATTAGCCTCGTGCTAGCACATAAGCTCTTGCCTAAATACTTTATTTATAGTCTATTTTATTTCTTTTTTTTTTTTATATAACGTTTTGAATTACTACTTAGTACTATACATAGTAATTAATTAATACTTTTTTTTAAGTTCTTAATTTTCTGTATATAATACTTTTGTAATACTACATTATATTACTACTACTATTAGTAAAATATTTAATTTTTTAAATACTTTTATTCTAACTATAGAACTTATGTAGTTATTTAAAAAATAAATAATTATAATATAAAATATGTTTACTAAAGTAATAAAATAATAGCAAGTATAGTTAAAATATTAGTAAGTATAATAACAAGAATCTATTAATACTTTCTAAAAAGAATTATAGAAAGTTTAAAAATAAACTATATTTATTTTTTTTACTTTACTATTTAAGTAATTACTACTAAAAAAAAACTTTAGTAAATATTACTAGTTTATTTAAAAGTAGCTTAAGTTTTATAATTCTAATTTTATTTATAATTATAACTAGTATTTATTTCTAAGTTCTCTAAATTATACTTAAGTAAATGAAGTTAATCTTTATACTAAAATCTATTACCTTATTAGTAATAATAAAATCTAATTACTTATTTAACTTTCTAATGTTTACTAGAAAGTAAAAAGATTTATTTATTTTTATTAAAAAACTCTACTATAAACTTAAAGATAATGCTAACTAATATTTTACTAAATACTCTTAGCTTCTATATACACACTTAAGACTAGAGAAGAACCTAGTAACACTTATAAACCTTCTTATAAATTAAGATATATATATAGTAAAGTAATTAATTATCTTTCTACTAGCTATATACAGGAACCTAAATAAGAAACTTATTATTTTAAGTAAACTTAATTTATTTTGTTAAAAGTAAAAGAGTTTTACTACTTACTTTATTAAATTTCATAAACTAACTACTAATACTAAGTTAAACAAAATTAATTTAATTATATAGTTAAGAAAATTATTAAACAACAAGCTTTACTAAATAATACTAAGTATTAAAATTTCTAATATATTAAATAATTATATTAACTTAATATTTTTATATAATAATAATTTTTAGTACCTTTTTACACTACACTACTATAGGCTATAACTTATATTATAATAAGACTTTAATATTATAAAAATTAATATTTTTAACTATACTTTTTTTAGATTAGGTAAATAAGAAGTTTAGAAGTATAATAGCTAATACTTTAAGTATAATAAATATAATTATAATTTTTAAAACTATTTTATTTTCTTACTAGAACTTTAATTTATAAGTTTATTTAAATTCTAATAATTAACCTGCTTTTGTTCTTTTTCTAGATTTAAATTTTTTTATAAATAAGAATATTTCTAAACTTTTTAAGCCAGCTTGCTAAAAGCTCTATTCTAAAGTTAAGTTACTTTTTAAAATATTTTTAATACTAGATTTCTATTAACCTATAAACCTTCTACCTAATAACTAATTTTTAAAACTATTAAGTAAATATTCTGTATACTATTTAATAAAATAGCTTTTTTTTATTACTATTTTAATTTATATTAGAGCTACTAATATAAGTTATATTAGTAAATTTTTAGCTTATATTTAAAAACTTTATTTTTTATTATTTTTAAACTTTTTTTATTTTACTAGTTTTAATAGTAAATACTTTAAAGAAAGTTATATTTTATATACTACTAGTATAACCCTCTATTATCTAAATTATATTAAAAACATCTATTTTTAAAAAATAGCTACTAGAAATTATGAACTAATTCTTAGCTAACTATAAATAAAGAAACATAAAGTTAACTTTAATTATAATTTATAAAAATTACTTTTTAATACTTTTTATTATTAGACTTATTATTTACACTTATTTTAATCTCTAACTTACTTAAAAGAATATACTATTTATTTAAGAAACTTTCTAGTAAACTTTTTACTAAAAAAGTCTTGCTTTAATACTATTTATATATAGTGTATTTAAATTTGTTTTCTAAAGTTATTATTAACTACTTAATTCTAATATAACTACTAGTTAACTAAAATAAACTACTAGTTATAAGAATTAGATACTTTTTAAAGACCTTTTTAGTAAACTATTTTTTAAAAAATCTTTTAGTAAAGACTTTACTAAAAGAGCTTTATAAGAAATCTAAACTAAGTATAAATATTTACTTAATTAAGGCAGCCCTCTTTATATAAATAGTCTAGAAACATAAATATTAAATCTTTACTATTTTAATAGCTAATATTAATAAGATTTTAGCTTTAAAAACTTACACAAATCTAGTTACTAAGATCCTAGAGGATTACTATAATATTCTTAGAATATTTTCACGCAAAAAAGCTAATAAACTACCTAGATATTATTTATATAATTATAAGATTATTCTTAAAAAAAGAAAACAATCTAGATTTAAACCTTTTTATAAAATATTCTAAAATAAATTAAAAGTTTTTAGAAAGTATTTTGATAATTATTTTACTAAAATATTTATTAAAATAAGCATGTTTTTTATAGCTGTACTAGTTATTTTTATAAAGAAACTTAATAAAGATTTTTAATTTTATATAAACTACTAAGCTTTAAATACTATTACTATTATTAAAAACTATTATTTTATTTTATTAATTTAAGAAACTTTATTTTATTTTAGTAAAGTAAAGTACTTTATAAAATTAGATATTATCTTAGTTTTTAATTACCTTTATATAGTAGAAGAAAATAAATAGTTAACTATTTTCTAAATTTAATATAACTTATTTAAATATTTTATTATACTCTTTAAACTAGCTAACACACTAAGTATATTCTAATATTATGTAAATAATATTCTTTAATTATTTCTTAATATGTTTTATATAGCCTACCTTAATAATATTCTAATTTATAGTAATTCTCTACGTAAATATAAATAACACGTAAAATAAATTCTAAAAGCTTTAAAAGAGACTAGTTTTTAACTTAATATTAATAAATATAAGTTTTATTAAAAATAAGTTACCTATTTTAGGTACGTGATTTTAATAAAAGAAATTAATATAAATCTAAATAAAAAAAAATTCTTAATTAGAAATTCTTAAAAAATGTAAAAAATATAAGAGTATTTCTAGAGTTTACTAATTTTTACTAATAATTTATTAATAACTTTTTTTTATATTATATCCCTGTTTACAACTCTAACTAAAAAGAATACTTAATTTAAATTTAATAACGCTTATTAAAAAGTGTTTAAATTCTTAAAATATATATTTATAACTATTTTAATTCTTTAATACTTTAATTTAGAGTTACTAATTATTATAAAAGTTAACTTTTTAAACTACGTAACTACTAGAGTACTTTTCTAAAAGAATAAACTAAATAAACTAAGATTTATTACTTACTTCTTAAAGAAATTAAGTCCTGTTAAAGGTAACTATAAAATTTATAATAAGAAGCTATTAGTTATTATATACTATTTTAAATAATAAAAACCTAAACTAAAAAGTGCTACCTTTTTAATTTAAATTTTAAATAACTATAAGAATTTATAGTATTTTACTACTATAAAATAGCTAAATTACTAATAGGCTTACTAAACTAAATACTTATTTTAATTTAACTTTATAATTATATACTAGTTTAATAAGTAGAGTAAGAAACTAAATGCTTTTACTTATTATATATAAAATACTTAGCTTAAAAAGAAGTCTATAGAGCCTAATAACAAATACTTTTTTACTTTAAACTATTTAATAAAATACTAGAATTAAACTTAACTAAAATAGATAAGTCTATTTAATAAATTATTAATAATAAGTACTTTAATAATAAGTTTATTTAGAAAATTCTGTTACTAAAATAGAATAAAATTCAACACTCTAAAAAGCTTTTTTTAAGTAAGTATAAAGATTAAAAAAGTTAATTATACTACTACAACTAATTAATAATACTAAATAATAATAAACTTAAAATTAAGATTTTTTAAATTATATATAATTTTTTGGTTGGTAGCTACTCTAGTTATAGAACGACTTTTAAAATTCTATAATATAAATACTACTAACTTTAAATGTTTAAAATAATATGCTAATATATTTTCTATTATTATACTTATTAAAAATTTAAGGCTTTTTATAAGAAGTATTATAGCTTTTTAAAGCTTTTACCTATTTTTTTAAAAAAAAATAGAAGAATATTTCTGTAGACTTTATTACTAATCTTTTAAAATCTAAAGGCTATATTAATATTATAGTTATAGTAAACTACTTTATAAAATACTAATACCTAATTTCTTATATTAATATAATTACTGTAAATATTAATTGTTTTTTTATTAACATATATAAATAAATTATAGCCTTTTAAAGATAATGATATTAAACTAAAAAACATAATTTATTTCTACTTTCTATAATAAACTTTATAAATAATTATAAATTAAATTCTAACTGTTTTCTACATACTATCTAGAAACTAATAGCTAAATAGAAAGAGTTAATAGTGTAATAAAATAAATTCTATATATATACATAAACTACTAATAAAATAACTAAGTAAACTAGCTTTTTTTAGTATAATTTAAAGCTAATAATACTATATCTAAATTTATAAAAGTTTTACTATTTTTAGCTAATATAAGCTAATACCTTTAAATAGGTTTTAAATTTTTATAAGAATTTAAAAATAGCTTTACTAAGTATTATAAGCCTTAGAAGTTAACTATATAATAAAGAAAATAGCTAATATTTAATAGCTAGTTTAAAAAGAAATAATTTAGATTTAAGCTCTTTAAAAAGAATATATAAATTAAAAATAATTACCTACACTTAAGTACTAGATAGAAGATATAGTTTAACTTAATACACAAAATATTAGAACTAAATAACTATTTAAGAAGCTAAACTTAAAGGCCTTAGAAAAATACTATATATTTTAAGTAATTTTTCTATATATATACTAACTTAAACTTTCTAAATTCCTAAATATATACTTAGTTTTTTATGTATTTTTACTTCAGCTGGCTATGCCTAACTTTAAATACTTTTTAAATTAATAAAACCTACTATTAAAATCTATTAAAATTAATAGTAATACTAAATACTATATTAAGTAAATTAAAAAGCTACGCTTTAATTATAAACGGAAATACTATAAATATCTTATTAAATAAACTAAATATAATAACCTAATATAATAATTTATAAATAATCTTTAAAATATAACTACTATAGAGAAATTCTATTTCTAGAATTTAAATTAATTTATTATTTAAGACTTAATATAAACACCTATTATAGAAGCTTGGATTTAAAAAGAGGGTACTATTATAATAACTATTTATAATATTTTATAAAAGCCTTTTAAGAAAGCTTTTTTTATATATTTTTTTATTATATTATGTTTTTACACATTAGCTTTATGTTAGCACACGAGTTTTTATTTAAATACTTTATTTATAGTTTATTTTATTTCTTCTTTTCTTTACATAACGTTTTGAATTATTACTTGGTATTATATATAATAATTAATTAATACTTTTTTTTTAAGTTTTTAACTTTTGTATGTAGTATTTTTATAATATAGTCTACTTACTTTAGTAGTTTACTTACTTATAAAATACATTAGTTTTAAAATAAATTAATTATTAATTTTTTTTTAAAAAAAAACTTTAATAAGAACTTATACTTTAATATTTTTATAAAATTTAAAACTAATAAAATATTTAAAAGTATATATATATATATTAAAAAATTATTATATTATTTAATGTTATATTATAAACTAAATTAATTAAATTAAATTAATAATAAAAATATTAATTTAATAAAAAATTAAATGGTTTTTATATAAAAAAAAGTAGTAATTTATTTAAATATTATTTATATTTAATTACTAATATTTTTACATAAATATTATTCGTATAAATTACTTAAAATAATATTAATTTTAAGTAAATAATTTTACTTTTATTTAATTATATTTTATTATAAACTTAAATATTATAATAGTTAATTATAATAAAATTATTTTTGCCACTTAATTAAATTAAAAAGTTTAAAAAAAACTTATTAAAGTAGCAAATAAAAAAAATTATTTAATTTTTATTTTATTAAATTATATTAAATAACTTAAAAACATATTAAAATAAACATATTTTATATACTTTATATTAAAAATAATACTAGATTTTTAACTTTTTTTTATTTGTTAAATTAAAAAAAAATACTTGCTAAATAATTTAAAATAATACTTATAAAAATTATATTACTTACTTTTTTAATAATATTAAATTTTAAGATATAAACTAAATATATAGTAAAATGTAATATGTTTAATAATATTATTAAATTAAATTTTAAAGTAAATAAATACTAGTAATTTTTGTAACTATAATATAAATATGAATTTATTAAAGTAAATTAAAATAAAAAGTTAATATATATATGAACATAAAACAAAACTTTTACTTTAAATATAAACTAAAATAGTATATTATTACATACTATCTACCTCTATTGCGTATATAGATCGACTCTTTCACTCATTTAATTGATCATGGGGTTGCTGCTACATTGATTTCCTGCGTTCAGTGACAGGAGCATGTTACAGTCAAAGAGGAGACTATTTTCTGAGTTATCAAAAGAATTTGTCCTAGATTCAATCGGTCTAAGTTTAATATACTCACCAAGAGATTACCTGGAAAGGCGAGCCGAAGCAAGCAGAGGAGCATAGAAGTTCTACAGATGCGCCAAACACGTTGCTGCTGGACCCGGAAAACGTCAAGGAGCTGATATCAAATGGGGCAGACGGCCTGGAAGAAGGTGGAACACGATGCAGCTGAGACGAGGTGCCGGATTCCTCGTCGCCCATATCTCGCGCGATACTTTGGATACGTCTCCGACGTCGATTGGCATTGCTCTTGACCCCAGCTTTGACCCGTTGAGCCATTTCGTGCTGCCTTCTCCCGTTCTGCGTCCATTCTGGCTTGCTACGGTTGCAATAGCAGCTGATCTCTAACGCTCCAGTGAGCAGCCTCCACAGACTGGAAGCAACGCATCGCATTTCCTGTGGCGAAGCCGGCAAGTCCAGCAGCCGGTGTAGCTCTTCGATTTAGTTGTCATGGATTATCCGTCCCGAAATGAAATAAGGTCTGTTGCGGCTGGCTCACTCCGGTAGTTTATTTATCAGAACCGCTCGCGATGAGCCCGCGCGTGGCGGATCCCGCGCGGGATCAGGGTTCAGCGCGTGAGGCCGGCCTCCACTGAATGACGCTACCCAATATCGGCATGTGCTTCCAAAAGGTCTCCGAGCCGGCATTCATTTGCTTAGTCAACGGCCATGTAGATATAACCTATCCGAGGGCATGTAAGTATCTAGCGAAGCGAACTTGAACGCAAAGCGGACAGAACGTGTAAGAGTCGAAGCTACAGTACAAGTACTCAGTGTAATGCTCGGTAATGATTACGAGACCAGATATTATAGTAACCGAACAGGAATTATTAGTCTTTCCTAAGAAATTGTATAGATTCAAGCTGCACGCAGTTCCGACCTGATGACTCAATTCCTTCGGTTTATCGAGGTCCTAATTAACTTGATTAATCTCACACTTAATCAAACCCCAAGCGTGCGAGCGGAGCGGTCCTCTGATAGGGATTCTCTATCCCTCCCCAGCGATAGACTCCATAAAGCCCTCCACGCCAAACTTGCTCGCAGTATAGTACGCGCTGCCGGGAAAGCCAATAAATCCAGCCACAGACGTGCCATTTATCCCTACACCTCCGTGCCATCCCGTCCTAGGGCTCTCCTCCCGTATGACCCGCACCGCCTGAAATGTCAGCTTCACCGTACCCCAGAAGTCAATCTTGATGACTTGTCTAGCCTGATTCTCGGTCGTGGACTCTTAATCGCCCATAGCAGAGTAGTCGGCATTGTTGACGAGCACGTCAATACGGGCGAACTTGTCGAGTGATGCAGCGATGGCAGTGTCGACAGACGTCTGTGAAGCCACGTCAAGGGTGAGTTTGAGGACATTAGGGCCGTCTGGGATTAATGATGGTGCTTGTTCGTCGGGCTTTATTGACTAGATGGTGGCCGCATTGTTACTAATTAGGAGGCGAGGGATTGGCCCAGGCCGGACGAACAGCGAGTGACTGTTGAATTTTAGGCTTGTTTTTAGCAGACATGATAACGGATAATGCCTTACTGAACCAGACAGCAACAGCGGAAAGTTTGTAAGTCTTAGTGTTAGGTATGTCCACGATGAGTTATCGGTGCTGGAAAGGAAAATACACTGCACGTCTCAGTTGTCTTAAATACTTGCTCGTATACAACTATTTATTAAACTCTTGATATTATAAGTTACATGACCCGGCACCTAAGTCTTGTACGAAAGTTTGCTAACAGCTGCGACAATCGATCAGGTTCTTGATGCTTCCGAACCGCATTGTCTCCAAGCATGTATAAACTCCATGACTCATGGGGATATAAGTCGGGTGCCACAAAAGTGATCGTGGCATACCCGGCCCAACATAATTTTGCTAGGAAGAGAGTCCTCGGACATGATCGAAAGCCGGGACTTCGGGCTGAGGCATGATTCAGATCTCGGGGACAGCGATGGGCCAGATGTCCGCCCCACGCCGACATAATTGGAGTACTTCATCCGCCTAAACCCTCATTGTTCCCATTTCTTTGATCTCTTTTTATTCTGCATTTATTACAATCTAATGCGCTTGAGGGTTTCTTATTAGAGAGACTGTCGACATTTTCTTAGACATTCTCCAGCGGCATGCTAGGCTATCCCCAAGTCTCCATCGGCCTGGTATCCGTGACGGAAACCGTAGTTCGATCCTGCGCATAGTGGACTTCGGCTTCTAGACTATTTCTACCGAATCTCCGAAGTTAAGGGCCAAGGCAAGCTAAGTGTGGTACCACTCTAAGTGAGCCAATACGGCGGAAGCACCTACTGATACCGTACGTCTATACTCTGAGACATTCTAGCACTTATTAAACCTCAATGATGTAGTTCTTGCCCCATTATTTCTCAGCCGACCGCGCTTATCTTCGACCATGTCTGCTCAGCTTGAAAGAGAAGCTGACTGGGAGGCCAGTATACTTGCCTGGCTGCATCGCCAACTCTTTGTGAAACCACCTGCTCCTCCCGCATCGGTCAGGTTGACTGACCAAACTGCCATCGTCACCGGATCAAATGTCGGCTTGGGATTCGAGTGCTGTATGCAGCTGCTAAAGATGGATCTTCAGCACCTCATCCTGGCCGTCCGGTCCGAGTTCAGAGGCAATGCAGCCGCCTCCCACTTGCGGTCCGAATTTCCGGGAGCCGAAATCGAGGTCTGGATCCTCGATATGGAGTCGTACGACTCCATCGTGCAATTTGCTCGGCGCTGCGAGAGCCTTCCCAGCTTCAAAATAGTGATCCTCAATGCCGGACTGACAAGACAGAACTTCGAACGGAATCCCTACACGAACCACGAGACGATGTTGCAGGTCAACTACCTGTCTACTGCTCTGCTGGCTATTCTGCTCGCGCCTATCCTCAAAGCCAAGCGTCAGGGACCTCACCCAGGGCGGTTGACGGTAGTCGGGTCCGACATGTCACACTGGGGGAGGTTCCCGGAGCCGCATGCCGATTCGATGATCCAGTCGCTTGACGATGACAAAGATTTTAAACCGATGGGAAGGTACCTGTTGACGAAACTTATGGAGCAGTTCTTCGTCACAAAACTAGCCAAGCAAGTTTCACCTGACGCTGTCGTCATAAACATTGTAAATCCAGGTTTTTGCAGTGGCACATCTCTGAACAGAGAGTGGAGCCGGTCTTGGCTCACCAAGCTCCTCACAGTGACTCTCGCAAGGACAACAGTAGATGGCGCGAGGGCATATATAGATGCTGCGGTGATCAAAGGGAAGGAAAGTCACGGGAGCTATAACAGCGAAGGCAAGATTAAACCGTAAGTCACCATTCCTAATTCAATGTCACACTTCGAGGTTGTTGAGCACGGCAGCTATTCGCGGGCCTTACTAATGCTTGGTGACGCCAGGTATCCGAAGATTGTATACACAACCTTAGGCAAAGAGATCGAGGAGAAGCTATGGAAAGAAACTCTGAACGAGTTCGAATTTGTTGGCGCGGCAAGCATCATCGAAGGAATGAAGCGAGGTTGACCAAGGTGAAGAGGCCGCCGAGCATGAACTTTTCATTTCTTATGCCTTTGCTCCTCCTAGGATGGGAGGCCATAAAGCTGCAATATTTTTAATAAGCGAAACTTTTTTTGTTAGGTTCATTTCCATTGGGATCCGCTGCATAGTGGCATATGCTGGACACGGCCAGACAGCTAACCTCGTGAGAGTCACAGCAACCGGCCAACCATTTCAAGCAGTACTTAAAACGTCTTATGAGGCACCGACTGGCATAAGGCACGAGTATAATAACGTGTCACATCGATTTAGTGTCATAGTGTCGAGGTGTTCATGCTAACGGCCTAAGGTTTACATAATCTTGAACATACACGAAAACTCGGCTGGGCTCAAGCGCCCGCAAACACCTGGTCATCATGGGACAGGTAGCTCCTTAAAATGAGGATTGTAGCACAGGCCATAGCATATTCAGGATAACTCTATCCACTTAAGGATATCAGAGCACCCTCGCCCAGCAACTATCGGACTAATGGCGTATTATAGAAGGGGCAATCCTCCAGATGTATAGGTAGCGGTAACTACTGCTGACTCCCCGCTCTCCCCCATCTCATCTCAAGACGCCGTCAATAGTTGGTAACACCCCAGAGCCCGCCTCGCTTATTCTTCCAACACACACCCTTTGTACACCCAAAGCATGTAACTCCTCTGCGTGGAATGCCTAGAGTCCCAACACAGTAAGCAGACGTTGGCCGTCATCGCTAGGGCACGCCAGTCGTGTGAGGCCTGAGTCCTATCACTTGAGCCATACGATTCCCGTCATTGCGCGCCGCCACATGAGAAAGTTGAGAATCATACAACCTGCTCTGATCTTGACGTTGTTTCGGGACCAATCCAATGCGGAGCGTTCAATCCACTTCGACAGCAAGTCTTGCCCCGAACTTTCTATCTCGGCTAGATGACCACCAAAAGGGGGGACACTGCAATTAGCGATAGCATGTAGCTGGACTTAAATCAGACGCCTTCTGTCTGAATGTATTAGTAAAGTTGAGACATAATCCACTGCCCTATCTAGGTTTGATTCCTTATTGCTGGTCGAATTGGTCCCGACTGCAGGTAGCTATTTTACGCTGCTTCGAACGACGTTCTGCTTATCCTTCTTTGGCACCGTGTTATTTGGACTTAGAGCTCTTATCTGAGAACACCTGACTGAGGCTCTGTGTCCGTAACGACCCAACCGCAATAGCAGCAGTCAAACGTGCGTTTGAGCGGCCAGGTGAGCTTCGAAACCCGTCTTGCCCAAGCAGCGCGGAGGTTGCAAGGCGGTTCATCAGTCCAAACAAACCGGGACCCATCGGCATGCGTACAAACAACTATATATCGGACTGAAATCGAAGGGAATACAGAGGCTAATCGCCTAACGGACGGTCCAAACTGACGCACGATTTTTAGACGAGATTCCTGCACACACACCAAATTTTTCACTTAATTCGATCTCCACCAAAATCAACACTCTCGAGCTGGCGTTGGATAAATTAAAATCTTTAGAACGTAGACAAATGGTTAATTTTACTACGAGGGCGAAAGTATCTGGCTGAAACCGATCAACTCTCTTGAAACGTTTTTACGGACTGCAAACCTCTCGTGAACAGCAATACAAAACCCAGCGACATCTCAATGATCAGCGAGAGAAATCCCTCCTACGATATATTGACAATCCTGCAAACGGGGGCTGCCTCTTGGGCACCAAATGTTACGGAATTTCGCAAAGGAAATCTGTGGCCGCAAGGTAGGAAAACACTCGCCTAAGTGCTTCCTAAAGAGACACGATTACACGATTTGTGTAAAGTAAACCAATAGAATAAATAAGGACTATAAGAGGGAATATTCAGCGTTCAAATATACTTTATATTTCAACTTGTCAATGAGAAAATTCGACCAGTGCAAGATAGACTTGCACCGTATGTATAACATAAATAAAACCGCTTTCGCATCGGAGTACTTACTAGAATAAAGATGATTTTATTAAAACGTCTAATATAATAAAAGGAGCTCCAAAATGACAATCCAAAAAAGCTACCACAGTTAGATTATACATATTATATATATATATGCCGACGGGGCCTGTCTTACGCCAAGATTTATCTATCAGGCTGTTTCTAGCAACGTACAAGACATCTAATTGCAGAATTTTAATCCTACGCTTTATTAGCATTACTGTAATTTATCTCTAAATACGTAGACTAATAGGGATATAGGCTATGTATAGCGTACCCAGGTATTTAATCAGGAGACTAAAAAGAATGCCTGAAAGTAGTACAGGCTCCTAATTCTTAATAGCTATAGATCCTATATAAATATAAGGTTTATCTACTACTCCTATAAAAATAAGATCCCTTTGCTAATATACCTACTCTATTCGTCTTATACGCTACATTCTTTAGATATTTACTTTTTTAAAACCCATTTCTACAGCTTACTTAGTAAAACTTAGAGCGTTTATGGAAGAGTATTAATAATTCTCATAATACAAGCTTTAAATCATTTTCATTAAAGTATAACTAAAAAGACATTTTTCCGCTTCTTCTAAGCAGCCTCTAAACGCGCTTTTATCATAAAAAAAACTTTCTAGCTTTCTTTAGATATTTACTTTTTTAAAACCCATTTCTACAGCTTACTTAGTAAAACTTAGAGCGTTTATGGAAGAGTATTAATAATTCTCATAATACAACATTAAAATTATTTTCATTAAAGTATAACTAAAAAGACATTTTTCCGCTTCTTCTAAGCAGCCTCTAAACGCGCTTTTATCATAAAAAAAACTTTCTAGCTTTAAAAACATGCTTAAAATGCAGAACCAGGGCTTATAAAACCACTTGCCAATGAGAAGAAGCGCATGAAACGTAGAAAACCTTTTCTGCTTGAAATACAAGGTAAGAAGGAATATAATGTAATATTTTAGAGTCCGAATAACATCCAGTAAGTACATAATAGACAGGCCTAAAAAAACTGAGAGGAGGTTGGGAATGTGTGCGCTGTTGGAAGGAGAAGGAAAGGGTTCGTAATGAGAGGGAGAAAGTTGAGAAGCGCTTAGGAGAGGGGAGAAATGTTATCAAGGCTAATGCGATAGTGCAGAAGTTGTTTAATCGGGAGAAAAAGCGAAATGGGAAGGAAGAGGCAGGACACACTAAGGAGGTTAAAATTTAACTCTAAAAAGACATCCAACAAGCGAATAACAATAAGAAGAAGGTTATTGAGCCTATTATAATTGAATCAGATAAAGAAAATGAGAGTGCATCTGTTGATAAAGTGGTAGGGGCAACCCCTGCACAGAATCGTCGCAAGCGGAAAATAGTTCCTCTATAGCAATATAGCAATTAATTAGATAGCTCATAAGGTTCCGTAGTCAATAGTTTATTACTCTAAAAAATCGTACAAATGTATAAATGATATGCCGCTCAAAAGCTTCCTGTTTGATTCTGGAGGATAGGTCAAAAACGTGCGTCAGGCGACCAGCCCCTGTGTATGCGCCTTGCTACAATGTCACAATAATCATTCGCTGTTCTGCACAAGCTTCAGTATGCAGAGGGACCTGGTAAGCGCGAAGGACAAGAAAAGGTAGACATGGGGAAATTCTACGCCTTGAAAGTGGCATCGCGTTGGTCCGTACCAGGACAATTTTGCTCCCAAAGCCCCGCTATCATTATGACTTGTTCTTGCTGCCTGCCAGCCGACTCACAGCTGGCATCTTGCCCACCCACTCCTCCGCCCCGCCTTCCGCCGCATCAACAAGCCACCTTGTCAATGCTCCTCTTTTCTGCACCCCAGTCCAGCCCTTCTCGCCAACCCATCCTACAAACACCTCACCATCCTCCCTGTCCTTCCGCCAGCTCGCTTCATCGGATTTCCCAGGGATGCTCGCGATACGGAAGACGGTCCAGTCCAGGCCTTGCGCTTCCTGGTCAAACGCGTCAGCAACATTCAGTATATTGCGGTAGACGGCGCTAGAGAAGAGCCGCACAAACAGCACCACCATGGATTGAAAAAATGTCCAACGGTCCTCGGGTCGCACAATTGAGATTGTGCCCATGGCGATGATGCGGCGGACGCCGTGCCGGCGCATCAGGGGAAACACAGATGATTTATAGCAGTCAGCGAACAGAGTAGGATTGATCTTGCCGTCGTTGATGTTGGGGCCGAGGAGTGAAATGACGGTAGAACTTTGGTCGACGGCGGTGGATAGGGCGACGAGGTCGTCCATCTCACCCTTAATAACCTAGAGGGTGGAGGTGAAAGATTAGTACGGACGCTCGACTTGCCGTCAAAGTAGGCTAGTGTACACAACTTCAACTGCTTCTCTAGAATGGACCCCACCTACCTCGATTAGAGGGTTCGAAACCAAATCTTTGGGAATCTTGTAAGGATTTCGGGCGTAGACAACAGTGGCATGATTGCGGTAGGCAAGCTCTCGCAGCAGACAGATGCCCGCGGGGCCGGTGCCACCGAGAACAAGGACCTTGGAGCCCGTCATTGCGAGAATGGATGTATTCGATGGAAGAGGGCGGATGAAGAAAGATGTAGATAAATACAGATGTTTTTATATAACTTTTGGAATTCTCTAATTGTCTCCCGTATTTCTGCAGGGAGTTCAAAAACAATGTGGAACTATACCCTTGACGCGCTAGCTTTTGAAAACCCCAGCAGAGGCGTACTGCGCATTCACAAGGTGTGCATGAGGATGCATCATCTCCTAATTTGACTGACTAAGCAAATAAATTCCGGTTCAGAGACCTTTTGGAAGCACATGTCAATATTATGCAACGCCAGTCAGTGGGGACGCCTCACGCGCTGAACCCTGATCCCGCGCGGGATCCGCCACGCGCGGGTCTGATCGCGAGCGGGCCTTATAAATGAACTGCAGTGCAGGACATCGCGCGACAGACCGACCCATCATCATGTCTGGGAGTGAGCCAGCCGCAATACACCTAATTTCATTTCGGACGGATACTCCATGACGACTAAATCAAAGAGCTACGCTGGCTGCTGGACTTGCCGGCTTCGCCACAAGAAATGCGATGAGTCGCTTCCGGTCTGTGGAGGCTGCGGGGCGTTAGAAATCAGCTGCTATTACAACCGTAGCAGAATGGATGGACAACGGGGAGAGGCAGCACGAAATGGCTCAACGGGCCAAGGCTGAGGTCAAGAGCAGTGCCAATCGACGTCGAAGCAGGAGACTTATCCAAAGTATCGCGCGAGACATGGGCGACGAGGAATCCGGCACCTCGTCTCAGCTGCATCGTGCTCCACCTTCTTCTTCCAGGTCGTCAGCCGCATTTGATACCAGCTTCTTGACGTTATCCGGAACCAGCAGCAAGGCAACCGCAAATAACTCGAGGACTGACTCGACCTCCCAGGAACGGCCTCGTGCTTTCCAGGTCCCAAGCATCCGAACCACTGCATCCAGCGAGTCGAGTACCGTCCCGGACTCCCCTACCAATACCTCAGCCCAGGACGCCTCGGACCATTCGACTGCATAGGATGTGCAGCTCTCGTCTCTGCCCGTTCGAAATGAGCTAGAGCTAAGCTTTGTCATGACATATCTGGATTACGTGTTCCCCGTTCTGTTTCCCTTTTACAGGCCGTCCATACTCGAAGGTGGTCGTAGCTGGCTGCTGGTGCTGGTCATGCGGAACAATGGGCTCTTTCATACAGTCATCAGTCTAGCCTCATACTTCTTCTCCGTCGTACCAGTCATCTCAGGCCCAGCGCACCAGTTATGTATAGTTTGGACCTGGGAAGAGCTGCAGAAGCAGACGGACATGGCCGTAAAGACAGTGCAGCGCGATATACAAGATATTACTCGCCGAGGCGTGCGCGGCGACCTACTGGAGAGCGCACACCTGATGGAGAGCATTGTGCAACTATTGAGCTTCGAAGTCATCATCGCCCTCACGGAAAACTGGCAAATACACTTAAACGCCGCGCTCGTGCTGTTCGAACAGATCTTCCAGTATTATAACACGAATCAGTCCTCCCCAAACATCTCCGTCATTCTGGAACAGATGGGCCATAGATCCTTTGTCGTAGACCCATCTAATCCCTCCCTCTGGAACGCTGATCAGGCCGCGTTCCGCTTTTTCTCTGCCATTCTGCTAGTTGACGATATCATCTCCAGTACATCGCTCGAGCGCCCGCCAAGGCTACGTGAATATCATCCCCATCTGCTGGCCAATGACCTTAAACCAGACCAAGAAGTCCCCCTGGAGCTGGAAGACTTCATCGGCTGTCAAAATTGGGCCCTGCTCCTGGTAGGCGAGATCGCCGCCCTCGACGCGTGGAAGAAGGATATGAAGAAAGGCGGCACGCTGTCGACAGTGCAGCTCGTCCAGCGTGCCGGCGTGCTTGAGCGAGGTCTGGACGACGGACTTGCGCGTCTCGACGTGCTCGACCCTAGACAACGGCGGAGCTCAAAACCCACCGGGGCCATTGACGTTCTCGCAGAATACAACTTATACAACCGTCAGCCGTGTGCGCCGGACGTGCGCACCTCCTTCACTCGCATCTGGGCCCACGCTGCGCGTACGTACCTCCTCATCGTCGTCTCCGGTTGGCAGCCAGCCAATCCCCAGGTCCGCAACAGCGTCGCCCGAACGATTGATCTATTCACAGGGCTGGCTTCTTCCGGTTGGCTGCGCACGCTGGCCTGGCCGTTCTGTGTGACCGGATGCTTAGCCGAGGAAGAACAAGAACCAGTGTTCCGCGAGATGGTCAGCTCGATGGGAGCGCTGGAGATGTTCGGGACGATGCGGCAGGCCCTAAGCATCATGGAACATGTGTGGCGAAACCGGACGCAGATCGATGCTGATTCTTGGGACTTGGCGGCGTGTTTGAGAAGCTTGGGGCACAGGGTTTTGTTGGTGTGAGCAGCAGCCAAGAGTCTGCGTCTTCCCTTATTTGCAAGTCTTATGCTGGAAAAAGGAGGATATGATACCGTTCGACACAGGTCTCAACAACCAATGTAACCCTTAACATAGTAAAGCGTCACTGGAGCAACCCTTTATGTGGAAGCCCACGACTTTAAGATTGACGCAGCCGCGGGATTCTACATGTAATAAAATGATTTAGCTAGTTGAAGCATAATACATGAGTAGACCCATGTTATGATTAGATGGCTTCTCCACTAGCTAATACATGAAAGAATTAAATCTGGATTGACCCACCCCGCGTGGCCCCGAGGCGATGTCATCAGTGCCTACTCTGATAATCCTCTCCATGCCCTAGCCACCTTATTGAAGAAGCAATTCCAAAGAACTATCTTATTTTCGCTTTACCGCGAATACTGGGAACCATGAAGTCCTACTAGGCGGATAAAAATCGATATCATGGATCTTGTAGGACGAGGCAGTAAATATTTCTGTCCCTCTTCAAGACGACATTCTACGTTAGCAATTGGCTGACCACAGTCAACCGCTCCACGAACTCTGTTACTGCTGCCTACTTTTGGCAATCCAGAGTCGGTTGTAACACTGGCAATAGCGACAATAGTGAAACAAAGATGAGGCGTAGATATCACGCATAGCCGGATTGGTACCGATCGTGTTCCTCGTTATCCTACTTAATGCATATTAAGTCGACCAAGACGTAGCGCTATTGAAGCTGTTGGGTCACCTTGATTGTGTGCTGAATTGTCGAAGATAGCTCCGCGGCACTCACTCGCCCAATCGATAAGACGCTGCACTATACCACCCCGGACGCAGCTGAGAGCAACGTATTTGATTTCGCTTGTAGAAACGTATGGGACGATCCGCGTGGACCGTACGTCGATGAGACGCATTTCGCCCGTGTTTCCCTTGCTGCCCTGTTCTCCTGGTCGGCAAAGACCTGAGTGATCCGCGTCGCAGGAACGCAGCCATTCGGTCAACAGAGAGTACTCAGCCTGAACCGCACGTACCCCACTTGCGTTCAGTTTTGCTTGGGTGCTGTAAGATCTAGCCGTTCCCTTGGAAGTATAGCGAGTCCCCAAGAGACATATAACAGTAATCCTCGTCGCCGTCGTAAACATAACCAGCGATATTTGAGTATTGTGAGGCCGCGTTGGTTAAAGGCGTGTAAAGCTCGGACGGCGTACCTCTCGATAGAAAGAGCATTACGGAATTTACGAGGGTGCTTGGAATGATCTTGAAAAAGTAGTGGATAAAACAGCTCGCAGATATCAGGTCATTCTTCAGGTCAAGAGGCAAAACTGCGTGCTCTCCCCAGAGTAGACCGAGAATATCTAGACGGCTGCATGGCGTAACACAGCTTCATGTGGTCGCAAGGTGTTCAGTGCTCCGTTAAATAGCATGTCTCGGCAGAAAATACTTTCCGTACTGGAGAGTCCGATAAAATCAACACCTGAATCTGAAACCAGCAGGGAATCGCGATGTACCTGCAGTCAACCTTAACCGTAAGCTGAGACGCTTCCAAACGAAAACCTGAATCGGACCTTTACCTACGTCCTCCCGCTGTCCTCGTTGTCTAGATATAACGTCACCTTCCCTAGATACTGAACTCTTCTGCGCTGCCCAACACGGCTGACGCCCTTCGCGTATTGCACTTGTGGACAAATGTGCGGACATTAAGGCAGTTGACAACAAGTGACGGACACCGCTCCATGATACCACTCGATCTGGCTCAGAGGAGATGATCCTACGCACACTGTCACCCAAGGTCGAGAATGTTGTATGTATAATGGACAAATTTTCTGGGATGGGCTGGACACTTACAAGCAATGTAAAGGCAGCATGGGCAATAGTCTTACTATATCAAGAGTAGACACTCAATATCATTGTTTCATGGTAAGATCTGTCTCAAAATGTTGGAAAACAGGCAGCGGGGCAAGCAACATAATGGATTCCATCTTGAAGGTAATGACTGGTTAAGTACATAATAATCAAATGGGTGGTAACGGCAGTATGACGGCATCAATGATGCCGTAATAGCATCTGTACCTTGTGTTCTACCCACCTTAGCGCAAGATAGCAAGGTTGCCTACCGCGGTTATGTCAACAGGTAACCTTGCAATGCGTCAACACAAAATTTGCAGATAAGTTTACCTAGTATTTGGATTAGAGATTCCACATTAGATTATAACCTCTACGAGCAATATCAGGTGCTAGAAAAAAGCAATCCCCCAAAAATTTCATGTAGCGCGAAAAGCTATCCTTCACAAGCGGAGCTAAACAAATCTCCTGAAAAGCACGCGTCAACAGACTTCGACTGCTCGACTCACCAGAGAACACAGATTTTCAGTCAATTCTGCAAATGGTAGTTTGATGGAGGTCATATTTGGCAGTTGGAAGTACTCATAAAGATTGTCATGAAGATTGGATTGATTGAAAACTAAGGATGACTATCCTACTTAAATAATGAGTGAGATGAGCTGGAATGAGGATTCCTAACCTTTTGATGTTGACAAGGGAGGATCTGCAATCTCCTGGTGGAATGAAAATAATAATGGAATGAAAACCAATTGTGGAATGAGAACCCTTGCTCGGTTACATAATAATGCAAGGTAGCAAGGTTGCCAATCGCGGATTGCGCCAACATAGTTGAAGACGAGACGTTTTCTGTAAGCCGTGCAGACATGCATGCAGAAATAGGCTAGTCGCTCAACTAACTCGGCAATTGCTATCGCCTACAATCTCTCATATAAATGGCAGCTCTGAAGTCTTAGATTCGACAATTAGTCCTCTTTTTCATCTATCACCTTGCCGGCTTACACAAGTCTTTCCATGCCCATTCTGCTGTCATATAACCTGATTAAATACACTAATTGGACGATGTTTGCAACGGGGCCGACGGCTGCTAGCACTTCCATAATGCAATTATGTTTGAGGTCAAGGGTATAGGGATGATCTCCCGCTGGTCGAGGGGAGCTGTGCCCAAGGTCAGTTAGCCCAGGAAGAAGGCTGGCTGGCGGATGCAGGGCTGACTGAAGCCAGGTGTAAGGCGTATTTCTACTACCACCCTCCAATTAGCCCACCTAGACGCCCTCCGGGGCCCCATCGGATAGCCGGTTCCAAAGCACCTGCCCGTATGGTCACATGTATGGTCGGGTATATAGATACTCTCCGAATCCCCTGAGCACTCCTCAAGGATTTATCTCCCTGTAGTCTATCCTGTACCCCTCTTTCTGGCCCTTCTAGCTCCCTGTGTTACCGAGCGTCGCTGCCTGCTTGGCACCTTGCTGACTAATCCACTCCTTGTTGTATTTAAGACCCTTAGATAGCCTTCAATTCCACCACACGGTAGTTCCTATATCCATCCTCTGCACTCTGTGACACCCTGCCGTGAAGTCTCCTGCTATTCAAATCCCTTCTACTCAATTCCGGAAGGCAGCCAGCGTAAAGAAGCTGGAATTTGTCCTCTTTTATTTCTTTCATCCTCAACGTCGTTGAATTCAACACTATGGCTCCACGTACGAAAAGTCGGAAAGGCAAGGCAGCTATCTGCGAGCCTCCCGAGGGCTCCCGGACGGCTACCCCTGGTGATGGAGATCGTGGAAGCCCCAGTGCTGAACAATTTTGCGCTGAAGGCTACTAAAGTCCCCAGCTCCAAAGCCAGGAAGACTTCGATGACGATGGAAACCATTCCACTGGGGATAAGCAGCGGCTTACCCCGCGGATCAGTCGGACGGTGAGCTCCCTGACAACGGAAAGCTCCTGCCAGACGAAACTGCGGGCACGTCCACACGTACAGTTTCTGGTGCTACGGCACCCAGTGTTCTCCTATATAATCCAGACGTCCACGGACGTCTATAGAATCACCAGCGAGCCGACCAAGGTCAGCCCCCGGCCAACCAAATGAGTGGCGTTGCTTGAATGGGAACGCACCGACACTGAATCAGCATTCCACGAGTCGTGGAAATAGGCACCCCGGAACCGACCCGAACACTATCCCGTTACAGACGGGTAATGTGGGTCCGGCTTAGTTGCCAATCCTCCGAAGGACACTGATTGGAGTCACGAATATATCGGACGTCTCCTCACCCTCAGGAGCTCGCAAGCCTCTAAAGAGGAGATTGCGCAGGCTAAAGAGGAAGTCTACTATCTCCGTGCTCTCCTCAATTACAGCTATGCAGCCCCTCAGCCACCAGCAGGGTGGATTCCAGCCTACAGGCAGTCCCTTACTCGGTCGGCGGAAGAGCGTGTATATCGCGGCCAACTCAAGATAGTAGAACCGCTTCCGAAGGGTACGAACACTCCTGTACTAAAGGGAAAAAGTCCTTCGGCGCAAGCGCTGGAGGATTGGATCCAAGGCATGGACAACTACTTCCGATCCCTGTTTGTAACAAAGGACTTCAAACAACGAACCCGTTGGATCGTCTTGAGAATCAGCGACAGTACGCTAGAGAATCTGATTCTCCAGGAGGTTAACTCTAGTGCTATCCGTACTCAGCCTCAACTCTACACTCGTATTCGAGATTTTACCCAAGATCCAGTACTTGTGAAGTTCAAGAATGCGCAGAAGTACTGGGGCACTGAGAAAAGACCTAACGACCGATACACGGACTTAATTAACTACCTCAAGTCAAGGGTCTAGTATAAATATTCCTAACCGTTCGTCGATTCCGACGGCAGCTTGCTGGAGCTGGCAAAGATAGGTTTCGTTTAGAGTAAGTTTATCGAGCCTATTCACTCCCAGATGAAAAGCGTTAACGCTTTGTAGAATATCAAGTCATGAGCTGAATTCGAACGTGCAGTCTTGAACGCTGAGGAAACCCTTCGTTCTTGCCGCGGCGACGATCCGAGGGCTATTCGAGAACCATCCAGCAGCTCTGCGGCGGGAACTCAGAAACGCAACCATTCTGGCAGTGTATCTGATTACAGACCCTAAACTTCGTGGACACGGTAAACGATATGGCGGAGCTTGACTATCGCAGGTCATAAAACAAGAAATCAACATCCAGAAGGCACGCCCGGGAGAACGTTAGGTCTCCAGGTACAGCTTGTCAGGCATTTCTCCACAATATGTCTGCGCTACGTATGCTTCGTTTTCGAGCTTTTTCCTCGTCATCACATAGGGCATCCTCTTTTAGCAGTTGAAAAAATTCGCACTGTTCTCCTACTACACTGTAGTATCTAGCAAAGCCAATATACATGTCACCTCAATGTTCATCATAGTAGTTCTGCTCTCTCAGCGTTGGATGGCGATAGAGTTGGCGGGACCTTTGATGTTTTTAAATTTTCTCGGATGGAATCTGCTCCTGCGTAATCTGGGTCCCCTTGCCCTTTCCAATCTTGAGGCTTTGACTCTTTAACTTCTCTCTTCCATACTCTCGTTATTGTATCCACATTAAATAGCCCAAGCTCTGCCACCGCTTTGACTCCTGACGTCCCCCGTAAAACTTGGCACCAAGCTCTTTCAACTCCATACAGTATTCCTCCATCGACTCCAGGCCTCTCAACCTCCTCAAATAAATATAGCCATCAGCCATAGCATTCAACTTTTCCGCCTTTTCCACACCTGCATCAACCATTGCCTCCAAGTCTTCTCCCTCATCCTCCGCCGCCATTTGTGGATCCAGAGTCAACACCCAGACACCGCCATCATCCAGCCATCCCAAAAAGTCTTTAAATTGTAAGCGGGTTTGAAAGGCGAATGCAGCGCCGCATGTGACGTGGACAGGGGATGTCTGGAGTGCGGGGTGGACATGGCTGGCAGGCTGAAGTGGTGATGAGGTGTGAACGTTTCCGACGAAATGTTATGAGAGAGGCTACGCAGCTGGGTCGACAAGTATGTTGCTTATGATCTCAGCAAAAGGCAGGTTATGTATGAAGAAGACAGTAAAGGGCCGGCAGAAGGACACAGTCATCCGAACCGAAGTGATACAAGCGGCGTCGGCGTTTCGCCCAAAAAAAAGCGGAGAGGATGGCACAAGGGGCGAGGCGCACGGGGCGTTGTATGGAAGCCATCCTGTTGATTCCCACAAGGGGTATACCGCACGTCACCGTCGCTGCTGGGACCCTCACCTTATAAAACTGCTCGCTGGACACTGCAGTAGAGCAGAGTGGAGCTATATTAATCGTTTTAACCCCTCACTTGAATTTCGCCCTGTCTCCGTTCCACTAGAGGAGGGAGCGTGCAGGACTCCGTGTGGCACAGTACGTATAGGTGTTGCCGGCGGAGAAGATACTGGTGACCATTAGAGCATCCCTAATATGTGGGAGAACGTGACCCCTAAATTCTTCATAGCAATGACATATGGGGAGGCAGCTGCTGTGCCGGAGCTGCCGACAGTACGGTTGTCGGTTCTGAATATATAGCCGTGGTTGTTGCAGAAGCTAAGCGACCTTGTGTATATATAAATAATGCCTTCAAAATTGTCTATTGGTGGTTTATATCTACTTCACCCTTGGTTCACTCTGCGTCGGTATCGTGATTCCATAAAACGATCCAACCCTTGTCGCCATTCTCAGTGGTAATCTATGTCCTTGAACTCTCCATTCTGGTTTAGTGCAGTCCCTTCGCTAACCTAGTCAGAAATGGCTCTTAGCCCTCATCAAGTCCACCCCTTTTTGACATGTATAATGCTCGCCGTCCACTTCGCCAGGCTTCCTCCTCAACTATTTCCCTTTACCATCGTCTTAGTTCTCTTACCCTGGCGCTTCTGTTGCCAGGTGACCCATGCCTTCCCCGCTTCGTGTGCCTGCAACCCCAACTGATCTCCGCCTTCCAATTGAATTTTCCGTTCTCGACTTGCCAAATAAGCCGGATGGCTTTCTTAATTTCAGACGTATTGTTTCTGTATCGCTATAGACCGTGATGGATCTGACAGACCTTCCGTACGGTCCTGAAGATCCGACGGCTTCAGTTTGGTTTAGTTTGGATAGCTTTCGCCTAGCTTTTCCCTTGGAATGCCCTCCTTCATTTTCGTTAAGATACTCAGTCTAGATATTAGTAAGAGGCACTTTGTTGTTACCATCCTGTGCGTTCCTCTCCCATTCACCCAGAATGTGCTCTTTCCACGTCTTCAGCTCTTAAACAACCTCCCATGTTCTTACCGCCGGCGCCGGTGTGATTCTATCCTGATCTTCATCCTCTTCGGCATTCTGGAATGGAGTTGGGTCCCGCATACCGTGTGTTTCAGTAAGTTGGGGGCCAGAGAAGTCTAGCGCTCGATTCTGAGGCGGCCTAAGCGCCTCTACGTTCTGAAAGTTGCGCCAGTCTTTCTCCTGCATTCCTCGTACAACATCTTTCCCTCTACGCCGCCTTTGCTTCCTGAGCGAATAACCAGTTGGACGTACAACCTTCAGACATGGCACCTTTATACAGTCCCAGATAGTGACACAGAACCAAGGAAGGAGAACGGTAAATATCCCTTTCCAGTAAGGCTGCCAATCTCTTGCTTCTGAGACTGTGTAGATCGCTTTCAAGTCCGCTAGAAGAGAAAGATATCAGCATATTGACTTAATTAGTATTTGCGGCAAACCGCTTACTGTGAAAAGCGTAAACGTAGTCGATGACCAACGGCGCTATCATTGTAAGGACCATGATCTGTCCAAAAGAAAATTCCGCTGGTTGAGGCATATTTGCCGTCATTTTGTTCTGAAAGACCCACTTAGTGGATTGGAACACGATGGCTTCGTAGATAATCAATCCGATGATCGCTAAAGTAAAGCCAAGCCTCCGCAATGGGCTGCGACGTCCTGTTGAAGGCAGCTTCATATGAATGAACAATAACGCAGGAGCAGAACCCCAGATCCAATCCAAAATCGGGAGGAAAGGTTGGCGTGTGCATTGTCGATACTGGTCGTCATCTCCGATTTTAATTAGAGTCCGCAAAGCAAAGGCGTGTAGGAAGAGTAGGTTGGCAATAAAAAATACATCGGCCATGCCGAGGGTGTCTCCTTCAGTATGCTCACGTTCATGATCGCTGGTGTCCGATACATCTCTACGAAGGACCTTCACAAGGAAGGATCGTATAATGGATGTTGCGAGGCGAACTAAGAAGCTTTTGGCCTTCTTGCCCAATTCGAAATGGGAATCATGGCGCTCAAAGACAACCACATGAGCAACGGCAAGATTCATAGCGGCAAGGGCGAGTAGAAGCCGGGCGTGATATGGCGACAGCTCGTGGCCTTTGATGAGTCCGATAGTGATGTAGGAGATACCAACGATATATTGAGCACCGTAGGCACGGTTTAGCGATACTCGACAGGCAGATTTGTATTGAAAGCGCGTTGACTCGGGGTGTATATTGCCAGCACCAGCTGGATTCGACGGAGGAAATGGATCTCCGCCAGGCGGTGACTCAGGTTTCCTTAAGCGTCCTCGGACGAGCGCCTCGATGTTCGAAGTCCCAGATCTCGTGAGCTCCGCTAAGGTGATCCAAGCAGGTGTATAAAATTCCAGAAGTGGTGTGACAAAGAGTGAGAGTAAGACGAATACAGCGGTATGCGTGGTAAATGCGATTAACGTCTACCAACGATCAGCTCATCCCTGACATACATTATCGTTCAAGCTCATTCTTACCCCTAACCCATCAATGTCGGTGTCGACCCCATAGAGGGCATGGCAATCCAGAGATCCGTTACTGCTTGGCGCCATTGGTCAATAAGGATAACGAGATTATTCCCTGGCTAGGAGATACTGAAGGAATAGGATTTCTTGGTCTTATACCAATGCCTAAGCACTGTCAGGAAAGGAATGGAGGGAGGCGCAGCATGCGGTGGTGAACATTGCCACAGGTGATGATTTCTGTGGCTTATTCACAGCCACATCTACACGGCCAGGCTCCTGCGCTATAGCGGCAGCCTTTGAGCAGTCGCCCTGTTAAACTGCTCAGAGACTTCTCTGGCTGTGTTCAGCAGGGGCTACAAGGGATAGACCCGAAACGATTGCAGCTGAACGTCAGTACTTTGCCACCGCACTGATGGATTTTGTATGGAAAACTTCAGAATGTAGAAAAAACGCACTGGTATTCGGCTGCAATCCGTTCAGGTCTACCCCTTGCATAATGTCCCCTCTCGTCTAATCTCTCTCTTAGCGGGTTCGATTGCAATCTAATTCGGCGGCTGATTTTCTCGACTAGCCAGTACGAAAATCTCTTGTAAGAGGGCTTGCTGCGTTCTCGCGTGGAAGCCTCCGAAGGCTGAAAGTGGCTGCGTCTCCATTACACCCCTTCCCATGAACGGATTGCTAGCGCGGCTCCGTGCGCTTCTGCACAAATCGACCTTGTCCATACAAATTTTGTCAGTGCGGTGGCTCGCGCTAGCAGTCCGTTCATGGGACCAGGGTGTATTCGTTTGCTAGCCTATTGAAGCGTTGTCCAACAGGACGGGATTGACAGTTAACATGATTAAACATTAGATCCCAGGTCATGAGTTCGGAACCCTGTTCTGACGAACAATTTTTGGGACCTTTTTTGTGCCACTACAGAAGATATGTACAGAAAAATGCTTAGATGCATACGTTTAAGCGAATATTTTTAAAATTATTATACGTTCTAGATGAAAATAAAATGTAAAAAGATTAATTTAATGACAGATGCCAGGAAGACACAAGCCACTAAAATGAAATGGGAACCCGCAATGAACGAGAGTAAAGACCTGTGTACTATCATGGTTGTGAGCTGAGGCGGCGGGTTGATGAAGATCGAGCGAAGGCGCGTGAAGCATCTGAGAGCGGGACGATCAAAGACCATATGCTAACGGGGCAAGAGATGGTGGGCGAAGCGCTCACCATATATCGGCAGGATGAGGGGCCCATCCTGAAGTCCTTTTCAGTTGTGCGGCTTTTCAGTTTTAGATTCCAACAAGCATGGCTGAGTGGATCCCGGGTGAGAACGTGACAGGGAAAATAGGGGTAACTATGGCTTGGCACCTCGCTTACCTAGTCTTGGTTTCTTGGGTGTGTTTGCCTCCAAAAGCGGCGACGGAAACCTCCAAAAAAGGAGGCGAATGTCCCCGGACATAGAGTTACTCCCGTAAACGAGGCAGATCATAAGGCAGCTAACTGCCCATGGAACCGACCGAGTAAGCCAATAGAGTGATATGCGGCCAAACACCGGGGATTATTCCAATAGTGAAATCCGTAAGCATCGTGTCTTGGGTTGTTGCCGACCATATGACGAAGGTAAACGAGAAGAGGATGATAATGAGGCAGATTTCGCCTCCAGGGAGCCAGAACTAGGCTTCACCGTATGCTCTGACGGCCAAGATGTTCAGGATTCTATGTAGACACAAAACCTTAATATCCATTCTTTCTAGTCGCTAGGGGCAAGGGACAAATGGAGTTGCTTTGGGAGCCCTTAACTCTAGAGCACAATGCAGGCTATATAAACGGCAGCAGTAGGGATATCATCTCGCCAAAAGAAAGAGCAAGATTGGTAGCAGTTATTTCGAAATGTATAAGTAAAGATTTGTAAGAGAAGAAGTTCCGGCTTGCCATAATACCAAATTCGTCGCCAACCCATCTGCCTGCCATGCGGACGAACCCACCACTGACTGGCATATAAGTGGCCATTTCGGACATACAGTTGTTGTCCATACCAAGGAGTCAGTTGTAGATGGTGTAGGCTAGGAACAAGCTCCCCGGGCTGCTTTCGTTGAGATCACCACCGATACTTACGAAGAGCGCAGTACTGATCAAGCCTCCTATTGCAATAAGTTAGACTTGATGGTTCCCGACACAGCATTGCCACCAACTTCTCCTTGGCTGAGTTCAGACGCTGGTGAGATATCTTCGAAGATACTATCTTCCTTTCCCTCCTTTTCATGGGCTATGGTTAGTTGCTGTGACAGGCAGGAATGGGGCATGCGGAGGGAGGAGGTAAACGATGTGAGTGAGCTTTGGAATAGTCTTGGGTCGCTTGGAGCATGTAATCTGTTGGCATAACCGCGATAAGGCAACCTTGCTATCTTGCGCTAAGGTGGGCAGAACACAAGGTACAGATGCTATTACGGCGTCATTGATGCCGTCATACTGCAGTTACCGCCCATCTGATTATTATGTACTTAACCAGTCATTGCCTTCAAGCAATCAATCAATTCATTCAAGACAATAATTATGAGTACTTCTAGCTGCTAATTAAGACCTCCTCCATCATGACCATAAGAACAACCTTCCATCTTTTAAAGTTCCGAATCCGGGGCGGAAACAACAGGCTCCCCTCAACGCTCGCTTGACTCAACCCGAAGCAGGCAAAGTGAGAATGCAGTATGGGGATGTTGCCACGCCAACCTGCATCGCAGTCACATCCCGACAAGGGGTAGATGTGGGGTAAGCCCAGGTCGAATGTGCAGACTACTACTGGATAGCCATTGTCTTGGCACGATATACTCCGCCTCCGCATCCTTCCGGATCCAGGACGTGGAACCCGGGGTATGGAGAAACACGAAAAGATAATGGGAATGGGGAGGATCAATAGGGAAAGGAATCGCTACCTGACAAAGACCAGAATGCATTCTTTAACTCTTAATATCTAACACAAATTCGCGCCATGCGTTATCATCATTCTCCTATGAGAATTTCCTGGTGTTCTATTTCCTAAAACAGAAATCGAACCCGCCGTCGCAGACGACGAAATCGAAATTCCTCCATTTCATTATGCTTTGGATGCAATATGCTGAATGCTTAGTTAAGGTCATGAGAACGATGAATACAATTACATATTTACTCACGGCCTCGAGAACTCTGCCGCTATATCTGCACTCCAGAGAGACTACATTGGAACTTTCACTTTGCAAAAACCTTATTGTGCAAAAGCGTCTATTCAACATGCCATCCATTTCTATCTTGAAGCCTGAGGCTCAGGCAATGCCTCTTTTCTCGACTAAGATGCTTGTCAAGCCCATCCTTAAACCTGACCCGTCGCCACCAGCATTACCGGTAGGATTTGATCCTGAAAAGCACCTTGCGTACCAACCTCCACCGAAGGTTCTTAAAATGGCAGATATCGGCTACCCAAAAGATACCGGAATCAGTCCGTTTGCGACTTGTGAGGCCTTTCCTCTGTTCACTCAGGAGGCCATCAGAATCATGAGAGCAGAGGTCTTCACTGAGGAGGTGTGGGATAACTGCCTATATCTTGCAGCAAACGCTTCTGGTTGCCATATCAGAGGCCATTGTCCTAAGTACGTTTGTAGATATCTCTGTGCACTCTTTCAGGTCTGATTATAGGACTGATCCAATGGAATAGATATGCAAAATTCATGCACGACGCCTTGACACACCCTCGTACGTTGAAGATAATTTCTGAAATTGCTGGAATTGATTTAGTTCCAGTGATGGACTCAGAGGTTGGGAGTATCCTGGTTGCCTCAAGTCCAGAGTCGGTCGTACAACATCGCCTAGCTAATGGCAAAGGAGATTCTGCCCCTGGACAGGTCACGAATTGGCATTATGATCATTACTCTTTCGTATGTGTTGTTATGCTCAGTGACACAACTGGCATGGTTGGTGGGGAGACGGCTATTCAACTAGGCAATGGTTCAGTCCAAAGAGTTCGCGGACCTGATGTGGTAAGACAATCACTGCGCTTTTAGGGTTTTCTTCCCTGCTGACAGATCATCAGGGAAGCGCAACCGTCCTGCAAGGGCGATTTATTAACCACCAAGCGCTAGCCGCGCAGGGAGGTCGAGAACGCATCAGCATGGTCACATCCTACCGTCCCCGGGACCCCATGGTCAACGATGATGTCAGCTTGAAATACATTACCCGCATCACCGATATCCCCGAATTATATTATCAATTTGGCGACTACCGACTTGAAATCCTTGAGGGGCGCATCCGCCAGATGCGAAAAGCATTCCGTGGCCGCCATGACGCGGGCAAGTCCCTTGATATCTCGGCCCTGAAAGGTTTCTTAGAGCAGCAAATCAAGCACCTCGAGGTGACAAACGAGGAGATACTCACGCTTGACAAACTAAAGACAGGGAAACAGTATGGTGGAGGCGAGATTTTTCGCTCTATCATAAAGTCATGAGCCAACCATTCTTAGAGGTCAAGGCTGGATGATATATTCCTCTTAGGCAGTTCTGAGTACAGCATGACTTCTTTATATCATAAACAAGGGAGACATTTCTGGAAGTTACATCCTTTAGCGCAATAAGAGACAGGTGGATACATCATGATAGTTGAATAATCTATTCAAATGTGACCTGAGACTTTCTGCTAAATACGTTGCTTATTGGGACAAGTCAAGTGACCAGCCTGTTTTATCCTCATGCAACGCGCCCGCACGTCCAGGCCCCAGAATGTTACTTCAAAACAAGAGATGTGTCAAGTTACGAATAAGGAAAATAACCATAGCGAAACACTAACTAGAGAGTAGAGTGAAGCTTTATCACACCTCCTTGCATGAAATAGGAACGCGCTATGAATAACCTGTAACGGGGATACCTAGCAAGTTGAATGCCTACTCTAATATTCCAGCGACAATAATGTCATGACTGTATCTAGCCTCTTATAAGCATTCTAGATGAACCTTATACAATCACATTTTGTGGCGAGCCAGCTGCGTAAGCTTCCGCGTTGGCATTCATACTGGCCTGCATATTCTGAATGCCTATGCTACTGTAACAGGCCACATGAGAAAGAACCAGATCCGGCACGTTTGATGACAGAATAGCACATTTGCTTTAGGTCGCGGGCTCCACTGCAAAAACATCTGCTCGGTAACCAGCGAGTGTGCGTTACCTGAGTGCTTGACAACGTCACATTTCATTGACTAATCCGCCACGGCCAATATTCACGAGCAATGATTGCTTTCGCATCATATTAAGCTCCTTCTCAGTAATCACATACCTTGTCTCAGAATCTAGAGGATAGGCTAGCATGAGAGCAGTTGATTTTTGAAGGCGCCCTCAAACAACGAGCACCCTAATCGTACGGTACACGTTCGGGCTGCGTTCCTCTACGATCTGCAATCAGCACATTGCCAAGTCCTTAGAGAACTTTTCAATTTGCTTTACTGCATTCGGTAAGCATGGTAGGCAATATATGCGAGAGTAAAATACTCATACCTACCTTCCCATACCCTACGAGGCCAAATGTCTCCTAATTACAGGGGATAGGCAGCGGGTCAAAGGGGGCCGTGGCAGGAAGATCTTTTTATCCGCTCCTCACCACTAATCGTCCAATTATGCGCTTTCACAATGTTTCTTTTATAAGGCAATTGCGTGTTCGGCAACAGCTTCCACGGTGGCAACCGGCGTGTTGCATATGCGAATCCCCCGAGCCTGGCATGCCTCGAGGTCAATATGGTCTCGTCCGACGCCCGAGACGCAGGTGAGTTTCAGACAGGTCATTACGCGATTGTCTCCGCAGATATCGGTACCGATGCTGTTACAATAATTGTTGCATTTCCAAGTCGTTGGACTACCAGTTCGGGCTCTGATGTACTATCGCATGTCATCAGGTTGTGGTTAACATCAAAAAGTCGGCACTGGATGATCGCGGGTATTGGGGACAACAAGGTCTTCGGTCATCCACAAGGTCATGGCGGTTTTCGACATAAAAGTCCTTGACTTACAGAAGATAAAGAGCTTCTCGCGTCGATTTGATTGACTACTTCCGCTGGAAGTTGTATGAGTCTTTTCATTTCATCGACGTAGGATTGGCTAGCCTAATTCGGCATCAGAATGAGAATTGGTGAATCTCACAACCACGTCCGTTATGAGTATATAGTCAGGACCGACACATTAAATGACAATCTAAGTCTCGAGTCTTGGCCATTTGGAGGATTGCTTCTTCTTTCAGATATCGAACTACAAATAAGATGCGCTACATTACAAGTTTTGTCCGGAACGATAGTGCGGTCAACCCAGAACAGTCTCCAGGTTTCTCTCCTCTATAACATCCAGCCAAAAGGCTTCCATAAATGTGTCTGATCTTCTCCAGGTTTCACACACGATATTGTATATTCTTTCGATTGGAGGCTTTGGCAAGATCTGCATAAGCTCGTTAAGTCTCGTAGTAACACGACGTCTTGCTCGGGCAACTTCCAGATCTTGAATATTGAAGCCCGTCAATGAAGTGGCACCAATGCTAAACAAGGATCTTGTAGAGAATGACAAATCGCCTGCGGTTGCGACGAGAAGGACAGGTTGCATACATCGCGTGCCAGATGTCGTCGGCAGTTGGTCAAGAAGGGATACAATATGCAACGCCAATAAGCGGCGTCCATCTGGAACAGAATGGAAAGGCGAAGGGAAGGCTATCGGAAACGGGAGTGGAGTCTTCTCCGATGGATTTTCAATTGCCTCAGACTGCGTAGCGCTACCACCCTGGAGTAAAATACGCTGGCTGAAGATACTAGGGAAGACGTGGTAGATTTGTAGGAGTGCTACACAGCGATATATCTCTGCTAATGTGATGAAGTGAGACGGTGGTGTGTTCTGGTCACCGGTTGGAACTGATCCAGCATCTGACAATATGTCACAGGCGAGCAATGCCTCCTCAAGGTGTTCCGCTCTCTGACTAAGCCCACTTCCATCCAGCAACAGACCACTAAAGTCCGGAGGGAAGATATCAACAGGTTCCAGATGCCAAAATGATGTTTTTCGCGCCACTCGGACCAACCTCGCCGTCTTGTAAAAGAGATCAAGAATTTCCGGAAGGGGCCCTTTCCATGGATGAGGAAGCGTTTGTCCATTGACGAAATATAAAGGTGGATCTGGCGCAGAACTGGATGCGTCCTCCGAATCGGTCAATTCTTGCGTCTCTTCTGCTACAAAGGCAATTGACATGTTCCAGTAAAGAAGACACTGCTTGAAGAATGAATACTGCTTCTCAAGATTTGCATCCTGGTCTACATGTATATTGGGCTGGTGAGCAAGGAAACTCCGAGCGACTTCGAGGTAGCCAAGGCCGAGATCTCCACCATTGTGCCACGCAGTGGTTGATCCGATCATCAGGAGAGCAAAAAAGGTAGCATTTGCGTCCCTAAGGGGCGAGTTGGCCCGAATCTCGTCTTGGAGGCATTCATACGCATGTTGCTGCATCTGAAGCCCAACAGCTCGCATACTGGGAAAGTCATTTGCCAGAGAGGCGGCTGACATGCTTTGAATTGCGAAATAGATCGCGGCATTGCAGGTCCAGAGTTGACCGACCGTGGTGCGGAAAGGATTTAAGGCTGAGTCGAAAGATGAAAAGATGGCGCAGACATAGTCGAAGTAGTACTGCACCAGTATGGTGGGAAGATGGATGAGAAATGCCGGTATCGTGGTGTTTGACAGCCTTTGATGCAAGACAGATAGATTATCCAGAGGAAAGGTCGAATTCAACAATCCCAGTACGCGCTCGGTAGGCGAATTGACCTGAAACAAGGAACTGTCCAAGAGGTCCATCTCGGGACTCTGGTCGAGACACCAACTGTCCAAGCATGATACTATCGATTCATGCTCATCTGTTGCTTGGGGCGCATTCTGCCGCTGGTCCAGTTCTTCATTACTAGCCATATTGGAAATTCCCGTAGGATCAAGCTGAGCCAGCGCAGGTCGATCGATCGAGAGGCAAACATTGTCGTTGCCAGTTGGTACGATATCACTGTCATCTTGAAACATGTATCGCCATCTTAAAGACCGTCCTTGATAGCCGGGGCATATTTGGCCTCGTTTGACGCACTCCGAACACGCCGGCTTGGATTCGTCACATCTCCGCTGAGCAGACGAGTCAGTTTCATATGTTCATTGTGCCTACGTTCATCTCGACGGGATGATCATACCCGCTTGGACTTGCACCGCTGACAACCTGTTCGTGATTTTGGTTTGCGGCGATTGTTACTCGAAGTACGGGTGCCTTTGGCGGAACCGCCTGTGATGGGGCGTTCGGCGGTGTCCATTGCACCCGCGTTGTCACCTCCATCCATCGGGGCAATGCTCAGCAGACGTTGGGTGTTGATACAGTGGTATTTCTGCCCCCCCAAAGGCGTTATGGAGTCCGCATCCGGGATTTATCTGGACAATTCTGCGCTGCTCTCGCAGGACTAAGGGCCAGCCACTCGCCCCCTACCCTCGAGTCGAGATAAGCAACAGCTCTCAGGCATGGACGCGGCGGCACGCCCCCGCACCCCCGACGCGCGCACCGGTCTTTCTCCTGAGAGTTACTCGCCAACAGCCGTCTTAGTCTGATCGCACGCACTGCCCGTTGAGGCTGACTACACTCAAATTATCCTTTCAACGGTACCAATCGTCACGTCATAGTCCAGCAATAGCGCCTCAAACTATCAGAGTCATTCTGATTGGACAATCCTTGTAGAGAGCAGTTGGGAAGGAGAAATGAGAAGTATGGCCCTGAAGTAAGGTCGAGACCCGGTGGCCGGTCCATTGTCATCATGACCAGTAGCGCCAAGTCCACCTAGGCCGAATTTGGCAAGAAAACGAGAGGGGCGGGTTCAATGTCCTATTCAAGACTGCGACCCCGTAACTGGATCACTTACAACAATCACGGTCCCAGATGAAGTTAATTCGGCGGCAAGAATTGAAGGCATTCGGTGCCATGCGTAAGGTGGTGCTGAATAATGTTGATGAGCTCTGCCTGCCGCTCAGTCTCCACAGTCTGTAGGGTTGACGAGCGGAGGCGTACAATCATCATATATTATCATTGATCAAGTAGCCAATTCCCATGCGAGAAACTTGTTTACACAGCTGTCTCTCTTTACTTAGTAAATATTCCTCACCCGCGGCTTCAGGTGTATTTGACGTGTTCGACCGCGACTAGTTCTATAATTAACATGTCGAGCCGGAACCCATTTGACGGCGTCTACGAGAAGGGTGCTATTGATCCCGGTGTGCCCGTTGCCAATCCAAGTGCATCCTTTTGGCACTCGCAACCCTCAAAATATCATGAGATTCGCTCACCATGGCCTGAAGTTGCCGACGTGGTCGTCATCGGGTCTGGTATGACAGGCACGAGCATCGCCCGAACTCTGTATGCGAGACGTCCCGAGCTAAACATTGTCCTCGTCGAAGCGCGATTTCTCTGCTCCGGCGCAACTGGGCGCAATGGCGGTCATATCAAAGCTGTAAGCTACGAGTATTGGAAAGATAGGAAGAAAAAGTTCGGGGCTGATGAAGCCGTACGCTGGGCGAGATTCGAACAGAGTCATCTAAAGGAGATGGCCGCATGTGTTCGAGAGAACAATATCAACTGTGACCTTGACCTGAAAGAAGGGATCGTGGCTCATTACGATAAGAAGTCATTCGGAGAAGCAGTCGATGCCCTTAGAGAACTGCAGCTGTATGCTCCTCAGGTTGCAGCTGACTATACTGTTTATTCCCAGGCCGATGCAGTTTCGAAATTCAAATGCTCTACACATACAGTAGGCGCAATCGGCAGTCCCTCGGCAGCCGTGTGGCCGTACAAACTTGTCACCTCATTGATTGAGCAAATGGTGGATAAGAATTATCTGAATGTCCAGACGCACACTCAAGTGCTCTCCATCGAAGAGGGCGACGATTTTGCTGTTGTTAAGACCGATCGGGGTAATATCCGTGCCACCCATGTGGTTCACGCGACCAATGGCTGGCTCGGACACCTGGTGCCTGAGTTGCGTTCTTTGGTGTCGCCGGTCAGAGGCAATGTAGAATGCCAGATCCTGCCGGCGAATTTAAAAATACCTAGCACCGTCTGGATGCGGCACAGTGATAAAGATTGGGACTACTTGATTCAGCGGCCAGCCGGGGAAGTGATCGTAGGACGAGCGAACTCGGGACGGAAAATGTCAGCGGATGACAGCATCATTGACGTCTATCCACATGCGCATCTCGGTGGCATTCTTCCTCACGTCTTGAATTGGGGCTCTGCACCAAATCAAAGCAGAGTGACTCATGCCTGGAGTGGTATTGTGGGATTTACGGAGGACGGGAATCCATTTGTTGGGTCTCTCAGCTTTCTAACCAGGACAAAACATCAGTGGGTGTGTGGTGGCTACCACGGAATTGGAATGGTCAAGGCGTTTCGAACTGGGCAGGTCCTGGCTCACCTTCTGCTTGGCGAAGAAGTTCCTTTCGAATATCCCAGCAGTATGTTGATTGACAGTAGGAGACTGGCTCAGTTGCAGAGGTCTCTTTCGGGTAGCCGGCTTTGATCATAATCCAGTACTAGACAAAAGACTCCGATTTGCTACAGATCTGTCAATTCATCGGCTGTGTTTTCGTGCCCGTGTATCAAAGACCTTGGTGGGAAAACTGGGGAAATACGTAGAGAGCAATCTCTGAACGGCTCTATCGAACACGTGCTAACAAGACAGAAGTACCCAAGATGGCTGTCACTGAGACCTTTGCCCCCTTGGTTCGGAAAGTGTGGTAGATTTCAAGGGCCACCAAGGGACCTGGAGGCAAAAGAGGGCCAAAGATATGACCCTCCCTCCATAAGAGTGATAGAATCACACTGTTCATTAGACAGTACCGATTGTAAACGATCAAACGGAATGACGAGGGACCTTGCTCTGCCATCGTCCCTATTGAAGTTAGTTCCGCTGGCATCGCTGATGGCTGTCGAGGCAGTCAGACTTCTCTGGATACTATGATCACTGCATCACACTTCAGCTTCCCACTAATGCAAAGAAGGCTCGTGGAAAGCACTGGGTGTTCCCAAGAGAGAGCCGTACGCTGCGCTATTCCAGGTCAAACATCAAATGTATTCCAGTATCGCGTACTTTTGTCAGCTTCTACGAACCCAGCTGGCGATGAAGTCTTGAAACTTGCGGATGGACGACTGGGGAGGCCATCGCGAGGTTGCCATAGAGACTAGGAGAGTTCTTCGACTATCCCGACAGGACGAGTTGTTCTTCTTCAAGTAGGCCTGCAAATCCCCGGCAAATCATGTTTCTTCTGCTATCATTCAACATCCCAACGCAACCTGACTTAGCGCCTAAGGAGCTTGCGGAGGTTGGTGCTCTCGCCAGTCGCAGTTCCCACTACGAAAGACACACCGCCGCCTCGCGTTGCATTCAAAACGAAGCTGTACACAAGATGAAGTTGAAAGCCCACGATAGTCGACATAGAATAGCAAATCAATTAATACCTTCACGACCGCATTTCACAATTACTAATGCTTGGATGATTCATTTCATGGGCGCAATGAAGCAAAGAGCAAATTCTTTGCCTCACAGCGGCGGCAATAAGGGGGAATATAAGAAAATTTTGGAGGTGACTAGTTATGATGCCTTAATCTCAATGTCTTCACCGTCTATGAGGATGCCGGCACGCTGTCTCCTCAAAAAGCTCCCGGGCCAGTGTTTTCCTACCGGGTGGCCACATATTTCCTTTGCGATATTTCGTAACATTTGGTACGTAGGAGGTAACCCTCATTTTGTAGAGATCATCAATATATTGTAGAAGCGATTTCTCTTGCTGGTCGTTGAGACGTCGCTGGTTTTAGTATTTCTCTTCACGAGAGCGTTGCGTACCGCGAAAATATCCGGAGAGAGTTGTTCGGTCGCAGCCATATTTATTGGCTGTTGCAGCAAAATTAACTTTTTGTCCAAGTTTCAAGGATTTTAATCCGTCCAGCGCGAGCTCGAGAGAATCCATTTTAGTGGAGATAGGTTTATGTCCAAAATTTCGTGCGTGTTGCGATTTCGTCGAAAAATCATGAGCCAGGTGGGACCGTGCGTTACGCGATCAAACCCTGGATGTTGGTTTGACGGGTGATTCAGCCCATCTTATAGTCCTTTGATAGCACTATGATGTTACAAAACCTTAGAGTGTAATTATCAATGGATTTGTACACAGTTTTGCCTCATCCTTTGTTACTATTCTTATTTCCGATGAGTGAGAGAGTCACGTGACTGGGCCAAGTCGCTCTGTTGTGACGTGACTTTCTCTATTGTCTATAAGGAAAACACCAAATAGAATTTTGATTTAGACAATGCTATTATATGCAGTACTTGTTCCCCAAAGTCTTTCTCCATTTCCAATTGTCGCGACGCGATCCAAACTCTCCGAACCCCATGGGGGACGAATACGGTTTCATATTACATAACCTCCGTCACCCTTACCTCTACTCTCCTTCCTTTCCAAGTCTTCTCGCTTGCATCCCCCTTCTCTCCCATCAATATATTCTCGGTCATTCCCATCTTGCTTCTGATCCCTCATGATTTCTTCAAGCAGCGTTTCCTCCGCTGTACCCCGCGATTCGCTCTTCTCGTTTCAGCTCTCTCCGACTCGGCCTAGCTGCTAGCGTCGGCTTGCCCTCCCTTCAATATAACGATCGCCTCTCGTGACCACTCAATGCGACTTACACTCCAGCATACCACCATGGGCGCGGAACTGATTATGCGACTTAGACATGTCGTGCCTACTTCGCTTACACGATTGGAAGATTTCCCGTTTTAATGCTGGACCTTTCACATGGCCGAAGCAAGTGTTCGTACCTCGTGCCTGAGGATGCACCGAGGTGCACCCCTGGATTGCAAGAGCATGGGAAATACAAAAGGATGAGGTCACCGGGGAACATTGGCTTGTTTTTCGTGCCCTCTTGGATCCTTCGCGCGGTACTGTTGTCCGAAATGGCGCGTTCAACCTTCCTCTTCGCCGCGTTTGCGCTCTCGAAGCTCGCGACTGCGATACCCTTCAACACATTCGACGGCGAAGGCTTCCCCGCCTGTCACAATGTCTCTAGAGTCTACGACCCAACCAGCGTCGACGAAATGGTTAGTATCGTCCGCTCGGCCGCAAACAGCGGCACTCCTGTTCGTGCGTCTGGAAAGGGCCACATGTGGTACGATACCATGTGCTCCGATGACCCTGCGACCGTTATCATCCGCACCGAAAACGTGAACGGAATTTCCAACTTCTCTTTATCTGAAGGCGCGTCGGATGGCTCGGTCATGATCGATGCGGGCGTGACATTCCTCCAACTTGCGGAGTATCTACATGAGAGGAACGCGAGTGTAGGGTACACACTTGTGAATTGGAATATCACACTTGCGGGAAGTATTGCGATGGGGGCACACAGATCGAGTTTAAAGGAAGATAGTATGGTTGCTGCCGGCGCATTAGAAATCCACATCATCGACGGAAGCGGAAACCTGCGCATCATTAAGCGAGATGAGAATAGTGATGAATGGCTTGCTGCCTCCACCTCCCTCGGCCTCCTCGGTGTCATCGCTCGAATCAAGTTCAAGGTCTACCCAGATTTCAAGGTGTATGCGAAGCAGGATACGTGAGTTTTATCACGATTCTCCCATCTAACACGGGACGTTAACAATGGTCAGATTGTCGGAAGACGATGTCCTAAACGGCGACATCTACTCCCTAATCTCCCCCTACGCAACCGCAAATTTCTGGTGGTGGCCTTACATGCGAAAATTCCACCACCGCTACTACGACCCCGTCCCCGCCAATATTTCCGACCAAGAAGGCTTCCAATCGACCTTTAGCGTCACAAAAGCGGAAGCAGACATCGCACTCGGGCTCCTCAACTCAGGGAAGTACCTTCCGACCTCCAATATGGCCGCCGAAACCCTCTTTTTCGCCCTCTGGTCTGCCCCCAACTTCCGCGAGAAGAAAACCGACGCCGCAATCCTCTCCTGGCCCGTCTACGGCTGGAACTACGACGTCCTGATCGGCGGCCTCTATCCCGGCTATGGTACCGAATGGGACTTCGGTCTCCGGGGGTATACACTCGAACTCGCCTTCCCGGTCACCCAAGCCAACGCCGTCCTAAAACGTGTCCGCAAAGCCTTCGACGACGAACTGAAAAAAGGTATCGTCATGACAAGCACCTACCGCAGCGGAATAAACATCAAGTTTGGGAAAGCGTATTTCGATTTGTTGGGACAGGTTACGACGGGTACGGCCGATGGCGAGGATTGGAGTAAGGGGGCGATCATGTTCGATTTCCCTAGCTTTAGACCGACGGTAGGCGATCATTTGAGGTTTAATGAGCCATTCTGTAAGTGATCATGTTATTGTTTCTTTTGTGGTAGCTAATGAAGTGAATAGATCACAACCTCGCCACGGCCTTGATCGACGAATTCCCTTGCCGCCCCCACTGGACTAAGAACACGCGTGAAGTTTTCGAACAAGCAAAGAAGCACATCGATTCCGCCCACTTGGCGCGCTTCAAGGCTGTACGAGAAAAATTTGACAGCAAGGGGATTTTCAAATCAGTTATCGGAGAAATCCTTGGTGTTGTGTAGAATGCTCCATAACGTTAATCCACATGTCCATCTTGAATTTAGTCTGCGCATATGTTTAGCTGATCGCTATTTTCAACGTTTCTTCAGGCCCTCCATATTTGGGGTTTTCCACATTCCTCAGATCCTCCCATACCTGGTTTCCTTTTTCAAATATAGCCGCAAACCAGGAGCCCACACCCCCTCAACCTTCCCACCTTTGACCCGAAACTCCAGCTCATCCAAGGGCTGCTTCCCATACCTATAGCTATCTACCAGCAACCAACTGTCACACCCCATATCCGCAAAACTCGCCCCATTCTTCACACTCTCAAATCCAACACGCCATCGATCGCCTAATCCCATCGTATACAACCTAAACCCGAAATTCTCCCTCTCCACACTTGCGATTTGGGAGAACGTATCCAACATATCCTTGCCTTGATTCTTCCATTCCGGGATCGCTAATCCCGGTCCGTCATCAAGCGCAATCGTGAGGCTCGCATTGTTAGTCAAATTCGTCGAAACGTATGTTCCAACATATTTGTCGGCAGCTTGTTGGCGCGCAAGTTGGTCAGCTATAGGTACCAAATTCTCCACCCCCATCCCGATTAACTTGGCTACAGCCTCATTCGAGTTCGATCCCGCTGCCATAATGCTGATGGCGAGATCGTACTCTGGTATCAAGACCGCATGTGCCGCGTAGGTAGGTACACTTCCCATTTTCGTGTACAGGTCTATCGGACGAGGATACGTGAGGTTCAAGTTGGCAGGGCGCATGATTTCCCAGGGGGCGCCGACGGCTTGAGTTAGGGTGGAGGTGAAAGTGTGCGGTTTAAGCCAGGCGCGGGTCTGAGCGGGGGAAAGTAGTTTCGATTGCAAGATGGAATTTAGGAAGGCCAAGAGAGAGTTGGGGGTGGACCAGAGTCCTGCTGTTCTATTCTTCCTGTTAGCCCCAGATCATCTTGACAAGGGGAATCGAGCAGGTGCATGTTACGCATTGTAGGTTCCGAAGTCCCGAGCAGACCATGGATCGCCAAGTAATGCAATATCTTTATCGGGAGTGGGTGTGTCGAAACCGGTGAGGTTTAGGCCGAGAGGTTTGATGATTAGGTCGCGTATAACATCGTTATAGGGTTTACCGGTCGCGTTTTCGAGGGCGAAACCCAAGATAATGTATGCGGGGCTGGAGTAAGCGGGACGGGAATTTACGGGGTAGACAAAGGTGTTGTTGAGTAACTCAACGAGAAATTCTCCAATTTAGTAAGCACAGGTTGGGTTGATATAGAACGAGTGGAATACTGACCTTCGCGACTACATGATGGTGCCAGAGGACCGGCATCACAGCTCGGCAACTCGGCAGGAGGAAGCAGCGGAAGTCCTGAATCCTCAGGATCAGGTCCAAAGCCTGGAGTTGCGCGGTCGAATACGTTTAACTAGTTTTCCGAATCAGCCACATACGCCTTAAGATAACGAAAAGAAAGATTTAGAGCTCACATCTTTAGGCAGCCCAGCAGTTTGACTGCACAACGCGCCCACAGTAACATCATCCCACATCCCTCCCTTTAGCTCCGGCACAAACTTGCCAATCGGATCATCCATTCTCATCTTCTCCTTCTGAAGCAAAACGGCAAGCACAGTGAACACCTTTGTCACGCTGGCGATTCGATACATTGTATTCCCAGTGATGGTGACGTTATGGGAAGCTGCAGTGTAATCGAATTCAAAGGCCGGCTCGCCCCCGATGCTGCCTCGGATGGAGAACGAGGCATTCAGCTGCTTTATAGCATCGGTCTGGTCTGGATTCAAGACCGAATTGGCATGAAAATCCGGAGGAGGGAGGAGTGGCCCCGGTGGGGGGCAGTAGGCGAAAGCGCTTGGGAGGATGCCAACGAGGAGGAGCTTGTGCAGCCGCATATTCGTTGTCAGGAGTTGACGATACAGAAGAAGATGTGCTGTTGCGAAAATGTGGAAGAAAGAGGAAGAAGAAGTTGCGAGGCAGTGCAAACGGAGCTGTTGCGAAAGAAGAGGGAAAGAGGGCTGGGGAGTTCCATTCCGTCGTCACCTTCACCCTCGTTAAGTACCATCACTCCAAGACCTAGCTTACGTCTATAATCTCATCACCACACTGTCACATTTCATCTTCACTCTTCGTGTTCTTCTATGTTCATGGGTCGTTCGCAAGCCATGCCCAATGCGGTAATTCATCGTTGTGAATACGAGATCGACTGTATGAAACGACAACCTTAATAGAACATCATCTCTTCTCATTACGTGGACAAAGAATTCGGCGACTATACTTAGAAATTTGACACCAGTGCGTTTGCTTGAGTGCTCGCATTGCTCGTTCGCTTTTCTCGGCCATTTCGGGAAACGCTGGTGATCGCGTGCCGGGTTGTGATTGGTCAGTCAGCAGCGTACCTCTTTCTGCGTTTGGTTGGCCCTCCCTAGTCTCTTGCGCTCTCAACGGTCGAACGAGAGCTGGAAGGAAGCACTTGAAATGAATCGATCTGCGTCAAGAGACATCCGTTCGCAAAGCATACACTGCAACGAATGAAGAGTCCGTTTCGAGCAGCTCACCGCTTAGAGCGACCGCTCCAGAAACTAAACAACCACCACATCGTTGGTCCCTATAGAGCAATCCGCCACAAGGAACCACAAATTTTATAAGGATACGGCATGCCATTTGTTCTAACCCCAAGCACCGAAAGATTCTCATTCCCCTCCTCACCAGTCAATGAAACATCAATCAACTCTCTGCTAGCCTCCATGGATTTCCCGGCACCCTCAAATATCTCTTTTCCCCAAGTAACCGGCAAATACCACTCCATATAGGCCCTCATCAACCAGCCGTCAACCCTCTCTACCCTTTTTCAAACGCACAGCAGCTCCTCTCATCTCTCAGAAAACGCCATCCCTACCTCTCTCATCCTCCGCATTGCCGACTCCAGTATCCCCCGAATCAAAACAGAAACGAAGCCGCAACGCTAAAATGGCTATTCCTAAACGCCACGATCCCCGTCCCCCAAATCCTGCACTTATCAAACTGTGACAGAAATCGGATTGGGAGCAAGTACGTGATAATGACGTGTCTAAAAGGCGTAACCGCAGGTAATGTTTATGACGAAGTTACAAAGGATAAGGAAAAGGTGGATTGTATCTTAAATAGATGGCGGAATTCCATATCCAATTACATAAACACCCTTTCCCAGGTCTAGGCGGCCTTTGCATCGCGCAACTTGGAGATGTCATCCCCGGTCCACATCTCGACGAACATTATTACCAAAGCTATCAATCGAAACACCGGCCCGCATCCGAGACTTATTCTTCTTTAAATTCAGACAGTTCGGGTTGTTGCAACTCTTTTGTTTCCTAGATCACGGGTATCCTAGACTGGAATTCGCATCCGTAGTCCTGTTTCCACTTCGGCGGCGCAGCTCTCTAGTATGGATGAATGAGAAGATTGTTTGGCTGCGGAAGAAGAGGATGCATGGATGATGGGTGGAGATTGCGAGGGGCTTGGATGGAGGGAAGGATATGTTGGGGGCGATGGAGTGGGAATATAGAGATTAGGAATTAGTGTTGGAGATGTGCAGCCAGCTTTGGGGTAGGTCTATATTTATGGGAGTGGGTAGGGTAAGGAGTGTGAATAGATGGAGAAGGCGGTGTGGACATTGGATCAGCTTGGGGTTGAGGGGTAGGTAAGTGTGGTGGGTGCGCTGCGTTATTGGGGAGGGCATGCAGTGATGGCTTCTTACGATGGATTTCGATTCGATGTTGAAGACAAAACCTTCTTGCCGTGATGAGTGAACTTGAGGTTATTTCTTCGCCTTGGACGACGCAGATCGCGCTCTACTAAATACATACTAAACATTACGGATTAAGAGTTCCGAAGCAGATCTAAGAGAATAATGAAATAAAACCCCTGGCCCATCACAACGCGTATGACCTAATCGCAGGCTCCCTTGCCACCCCTCCGCCTTGCAGAATAAATTCCAAAATATTCACCGCAGCAATGGGGATCAAAGCTTCCGTCTCAACAACATCCACTAGGTCCAACCCCGGATACGCAATCTGCTGACAAACCACACTCAAATCCAATCTCTTCGGATCCGCTGGTCCACCATTTTGCAGTGCATCAACAGCCAGCGAAACCGCCAATCCGTTAAACAAAAGACTTTCATGCGTCCCAAATGCACCGGCGGGCGTTAACCCACAAACGCTCTGAATCTCATTATTCGAAACACCGACGCCGCGAGCATCCAGTAAATATGCAGACGCGCCGGTACCCGCTTGGGGTTGTACGATTTCGTCGAATACAGCACTATATATCGTCGTCGTAGGCACATACGCCGAATCCCCACCTCCAGCCCTCAAAGTCTTCACATAATTCGAATCATATTCCTGCTGCAGGACACTCGGCGGAAGCGGCACAACCCCAAGATCTGTCGGGATATCAACCAAGTTCGCCAACACCGTGCCATGGAAATCCGGACTTATACTTATGAGCTGCCGAGTGGAGTTGCGAGTTGAGGGCCAGTACTTAAACGCCCATTGCGAATCGAGACTCCCCTGGGACCACCCGATCACGGAGACGGTGGAGCCAGTCAGGGAGCGGATGTAGTTCATGGCGTAAGCGATATATTCGGCGTTTGTTTGGGCGTCCATGAGCATCGCGCCGGGAATGTTGAGCCAGACTGGTTGGCCTATCGACGGGTCCTGTGCCATCACTTTCGCAAGGTTATCTTCGAAGTTTACGCCGCCGAAAGCACCTGTACCGGGGACAAGAAGCACGGGGTTAGGCGCATTAGAAGCATCGAATCCAGGCGGGGTGAAGATTGCGGAACGGAGGTCGTTCTCTGGAAGGGAGTAGGGGGCATCGCCTGCGGCCGCTTGAGGATATACGGGGTTTGGAAGTTTTGGATTGTTGTTTACGAAGATGTTGATTCCGGCTTGGCCGTCGTTGATGGTGGCGCCGTCTAAGCCTTGTACTTGAAGTCCCTTTGCGACGAAGTCTAGTCCGTTGGATATGAAGCCAGCGGGTCTAGATGCGAAATGGTCCTCGAGGATTGAAAGGACCTGGGGGGTGCTGGTTGGGGTTTGAGTAGGCGTTGGATTTGAGAGTCGGGTTACTAGATTTCCGATTACGTCGAGTAGATCTCCTGTGAGCTGTGCATCTGGGCCGGGCGCGGGTGCTGGTGCTGGTGCGACATTTGTAAAGAGTGTTAATAGAGATGTGATGAATAGACTGGCTGGGAGAAGAGAAGACATTTTGGGAGAGAATAGAAAAGACATGAACGAGATGTAGAATGCGGAGAATCCTAGTTGGAATGGTCTACGATTACCTACCTTTCTTAAGTATCTGTGCAGCAGTTCGTCCTAGTCCATCGACATTGGAAAGTACTAATCCCTGTGCCTAATTTCCTCCCCGCATTCTTCTCCAGACAGCGCTCCGCTATGGGTGAGACCAAAAAGGAGGTCAAACGACTGGGATCATACCTTAACCTAAGGACGAAAAGTGGAGATGATCTGCAAACACATGGCCCGCTAAACTGAACCTACTGTTCTAGATATTAAGATAGGCATGCTAGGATAAATAGAGTGTAAGCTAATCCGCATTCAGCCGAGGATCTTGATTGTACCGAGGCTTTGCAGGACCGGGCTGTTGAAAAGCTAAAGTAATGAGCACCATCGTAAGGGCACCTTTCAAACCTGCCCCAGGAATCATGTCCCCCAGCAGTGCAAAAAGAAGACACTAAGACGTGTTCAAAATACATCTGCAACCATGGCGACCCAAACCCATCGCCAATATCCTAAAGGAAAGGGGCGGAGAAAACAAAGAAACACCAGGCTGCAATAGGAGCAATGCGACACTCTCCAAATATCATCAAAGGACTTTGAGGTAGACTGTATCTGAGCTCAGACGGTTCTGCGAATGTCCCCAAGTTCCGTCAGCAGAAGAGAAATGGAGAACGAGCAAGCATGGTACTGTAAATGCGCATCTATGTAGTTCGCAGAAATTTCAATCGTGTTGCGAGAGCGGAAGAGGGGCGAAGTCGTTGCAGTACGGTTTTGCGTATCATGGCATTGTATGAATCGAAAACTGGGATAAATTTCTCTGTAGATACCCGGAAACAATGCAGATAACCTAACTTTCCACGTAGGTAGGTAACGTGGATCTAGTCACGTGATATTGTTCTTACCTTAATTCCAACCTCATCTCTTCCTCCTACAATCGCAGCGTACACAGGCATAACAATAACGTGGCTTCTATCAATATGAACGGATGTCCTCCAGGATATGCTTTTAAAAATGAATACGAAAGCAGGTAAGACATACTAAGACACGACTTACTAAGAAAAGCTACCTGGGTATCCATTTTTGAGGTCTGATATTTGGTGAGAAACAGTCAAGCACGACTACGAGCGGGTAGTCTCACTCGCCTAAGAAGTCATCGTACTAAGCCGACTGAGAACAGCATTGTGCAAACTCGAAAATCCGTACATTGTACGTTCAGAACAATGTCTTTCGCGCGTTACTCTCAACTATAAACGGTCCGTTACTTATTCTACTCAAATGCAAGGCGATCCATAGTTGAACATCATACTTGCTTCATCCACTTTCCATCTCCTTATTACACCGCAATCATGCTGGGCTAGCTGGGGAAGAAGCTTCTTGAAGGATTTATCATCTCCAGGGGATTCCGCGGTCCCGATAAATGAACTCATCATTCGGATCTTAGCCTTCCTGCTCTTTCCCGATACTTTAATCTAAATCTTTGGAAGACGAACTCGGAATGAAGGCGATTGGATACTCGAGAGGCGTTTGGAAAGTTGCTAAACTGTATTAAAAGGCAAAGGATACATCCGTCGAAGGACCACTCTACTTGACAGACGTCCACGGTGTCGAGCGCATGGTGCGAAGGGTCGTCGAAAGCACGCCACCTAAGGAGTTCGTAATCAAGTGGCTTAGCTACGCCGAAGTCGCTACAAGTAGAGTACACGGTAGAAAGATGGTCCTTTGGGTGGCAGAACCCCAGTCCATGTATAAGGATGCGACGGGCTGTATTCCAATGCAAATGAGGCTTCGCTCTGGGTTTAATGGGAAAGGCAATGACTCACCATCTATAAGGGCTGAGATTAAGAAGCGTCGGGAGCAAGCTCAAACAGCATAGTTCGTTAGCAATTCGCATTGACAATTAAAGGTACTGCTAAAATGCGCAAAATACACAGCTAAGGTCAAAAAATTGTGTGTTTAGATTCCCGTGGGGAGCTCATTCGGCACCTTAACGCCTGTACAATCCTTAAAGCTCTGGACGAGCTTTACGCTCAGCATCCGAATTCCAACTATCCAGCAGCTCCATGCGCCCCTATCAGTGTAGACGAAGATAGTTGCATTGTTGATCGAGGATTCGCACTCTTCAGAGAGCTCTGTACGTACAAGATGAATACCAAGTCGGGAGAGCATCTATACGACTAGATAACGTGATAGCGCGGTGTTACATCCTGCCTTGCTTTCTGGCTACACCAGGTATAAGGATTCGGACATCAAATTTCAATCCTTTCAGCATCTCCCTCCGCTACGTCGTGACAAGATGACACCTCCAAACATGGAAGACATGAGCACGATGGATCTGACAGCCATGGGGATGGCGCTCACTCCTGAGGAAATTGCTCAAGCAAAATGGGATATCGCGACCACCGGTCAGATTACTTTCCACGACTTCAGGGTCAGTAAATCAACAATCCTCAATATCCGCATATTGAGCAATAGCAACGCGAGAAGTGTTCTCTTCGGTCTTGCAGTATTATGCTTCTTTGGCCGTATATTTATTCGGCTGTTCTTGTGACGCCATCTCTTCCTGGACGACGGTTTCCTCACCCTCGGCCTCATCTGCTTGATCGGAGGGACTGCGATCCTCTACAAGCGCGTACGCATGATTTATCTTGAATCCGCAGTATTATGAGGCGATCCTATAGCGCCATTACTCACTTTCTACGAAATGGATAATCTGTATGAGCAGTCCAAGCGGCAGCTCGCATATCTGCTCTTCCCTTCGACAGACTTTTTCGCCATAAAGTCGGGCTACTTTGCCCCTTTCTACCCATTGCTTCGAGCAATGGCAAAGGGAATCATCTATTTTCACTGGTTTGCGGTCGCTTCATCTGCTGTTTCATGGCTCTTTTTGGTCATCAGGGAGCAATTAATCGCTTGCCCATACGTTGAGAAAGCAGCGGGTACGTCTCGACACTTTGAGGGAGTAGACTGGCATGCGCTAACAATTTCTAGCTAAGTGCTTCCCTGAACTTCCGGTCTCTAAACAGGCAGTCATCTCTTTGTCCTAGGTCTGCTCACTCCTCAATGGCCTCATTGACTTCAGTCACATCTTAACAAATTATTCATGAGAGACCCCCCAAGCAAAACTCTAGACCCCAATTCTAGAAAAAGAGAAAACTCCAGCTACAACGAAGCCGTTTCCTCCTTCCAAAAGTTCCTGGTGCGACACTTACTGGACTTCACAAGATGTTGGGTGGTGAAACTACGCGCACACCTCTGACCGCTGCTAGTATGTCGACGCAGAATTCGGATATCAATCTCATCGAAACAGATTACCATCCACATCTCAAGAAGCCGGGGCCCGTAGCGGCGTTGAGAGACTTAAAAAGTAATTCAATGGGCAGTGTGTATCTCACAGGCGTGTTTCGGAATGTTGTCGGAATTTCAATCAGGTGGGCTCATCATGTGAATGTGAATGAACATGATCTTACAGTCCTTGTCTCTGAAGAACTCATGAATTATGAGATCACTGCATGGAAGCATATTGATAATCCTCAAATATGGAGAATCCCTTTATTCGTCCCGGTGTTACACAGCCAATGAACACACCACACTACGGTAGCCTATTCCCTAATTTAGGGGATAGACCCTATATAGAGTGATCTAGGAAAAAATTTCTTTACGCGATTAGACGTCTAATTGCGTAGAAGAAACGAGAGGCATCTGCTCGCGTGGGGAATCCAAGAGGTAGGAAAAAGAGAAGAATGGCCTGCTACTGTAGAAATTAGAAGAAGCATCTAATTGCGCGGAAAATACGGTGTTAACAGATGAATATAGAGCTTGTTTCTTTGAAATATATATATTTAAATTAATTTTATGAAATTAATTAATATATTTACATTTTATAAATATTTCCTCTTAAATCAGGGTAATCTATACACCTAATTCTCTATGGATTTCCACCCTAAATTGGGGAGATAGCCTATACCCCTATATTAAGGTGATAGGCTACCGTAGTGCACCTTTAAACCCCAAAATCTAATCTCCTCAGCAGGAGTTAGGAGCCACAAGGAGGGCAACCGGCTGAATAAGATATAAAAATGCATTATATTAAGAATTGTATAGCTGGATTCACTAAAGGAGGCTGTCTCTTCAGATTTTCTAATCTCTTGTCATTCAGTTGAGTCGCCGAAGTTACGAATTTAGTTCATCTTTGATCTGCCGAAAGGCACGGCCCAGCACCGGGTGGCAAAAGTGAACAAAAAGTAGGGTTTGGAGAACGCAGGCGGGATGGCTTCGACTGGGGCTGACTCGGTTGACCGATACGCATTACCTAGACAGCAGATGGGCCGCCCCTAACCAACACTCATGCTGTTAGTACACCTGCATATCAATATAATAACCGTCATAGACCTTGCTTTGAAATAAACCAGGGCGATGCATCTCGGCAATAATGGCTCGACTACACTTCGGGAATGTGATATCACGTGATCAAACGACACGGAATAGCCCTGCGTTCGTACCATGTACTTTACGCACAAGGTCAAAGCTCCAGAAGCTTTAGTTTTCACCACATCCAACATCACCTCTTCCCACATTAAAAAAGCTCTCTTTTCGCCCTCCGTTGCAGTTCACTCGGAGATAGAAGGGTGCTCGGAACCATTTTTCTTCGTTGAGATTTCCACTTCCTTCTTTGCATTCGCAATAGCGTGGATCACCATTCTTTTCACAATAAGTGTTCCGTTGATCATAGCCTTGGGATATCTGCTACGCGTTGGCTACCTGCATCGCTCCAAGATCAATGCATTGCGAAAACAAGGAATCGTGAGTTGCAACGCTCATTTGTGTCAACCAAGATACACACTTTCAACAGCCAATGCCAAAAGAATGGAGCTGGTTCACCGGCCACCTTCTCACGCTCCAAAAATACGTCGACCAGATTCCGCCTGATGCAAATGTGAATCTCGCGATGAAGGATCTAGCTCGCGAATATGCCGAGACAGAGGTTTTTCTGATGGATTTCTGGCCGGTCTATCCTCCGCTTTTGATGGTGTACAGTCCGGAAGCTGCTATTCAGGTTTCGACAAAGTACAATCTCCCGAAGACAGATATGCATCTTCGTTTCATAAAGCCAATCACAGGTGGGCCTAATGTTATTTCAATGAGCGACAATGAGTGGAAGACTTGGCGGTCGCTGTTCAATCCTGGATTCAGCACTGCGGTTATGATGGACAACGTGCCGCATATCGTTGACTCGGTTCAAGTGTACTGCGAGATATTGAAAGAGAAGGCAGGGAAGGGTATGTTTAGTCTGGATGATCTCACAACAAGATTGACGATAGATATTATCATCAAAGTGACGCTATAGGACATGCTCAGTCTATTCATTCACTAGCTAATCACGCTTTCAGAGATGCCGATCTCGACTACCAGCGCTCCGAAAATGTGCTTGCAACTGCACTTGGCTATATCACTCGATGGTATTCATTCTGGGATCCGCGCATCCTGATGCATCCTCTCCGACCCTTCATTCAAAAATATTATGGTCATGTGATGAACAAATATATCCGCAACGAGCTCGATCACCAGTTCTTAGAGATCAAGCAGGAGAAACTCTCGAATGAAAACTCAATCCACTCCAAGCGAGCAAAATCAGTCATTACACTCGCACTCGAGGCCTGCGTCGCCGAGAACCAGGACAAAAATATCACAGCAATGACGAAACTAGACGACGATTTCGCTCGATACGCTACATATCAGATTCGTCTCTTCCTCTTCGCAGGGAACGATACCACTTCAAGTAGCATTGCCTACGTTTACCACCTCCATTCCAAGCACCCAGAAGCCTTCGCCAAAGTATGCCAAGATCACGACGAGATCTTCAGCACCGACCCCTCCTGTGCCGCAGCCCTTCTCAAAGAAAAGCCCGCACTCCTAAGCCAATGTAAATATTCATAAAAGAAACCCTTAGCCTCTATCCTCCGGCCGCGACCATGCGCTCCGGCCGCGCCGGCATCGCCGTCACCGATCGCCACGGCAATACCTACCCAATGGACCATGTAGATGCTACAACCCTGCACTCAGCCGTTCACAACAATCCACGTGTATGGCCACGTCCAGACAAGTTCCTACCTGAGCGCTTCCTAGTCGAGCCAGATCACGAATTGTATCCTAACCCAGCAGCTTATCGGCCGTTTGAACAAGGTCTACGGAACCGCATTGGTCAGACACTGGTATATAATGAGATGAGGATTTTGATGATTATGACCGCTAGAGTGATTGATATTAAGCCTGCGTACGATGAGTGGGATGCGTTGAAAGAGAAGGAGGTGGGATTGTTTGCGAGGGTTGTAAGAAAATTCGCGGGGGAACCGATTAAGACGGTGCATGGGGATCGGGCGTATCAGACGAAGAAAGTGGGAACACATCCTGCAAATGGGTATCCCTGTCATGTAGATATAGTGAAGCAGTGAGGGACTAGGATGGGATATGGGATCTTTGCTACGGTTTGAATGATGGGTACACGATCTTTTTAGGTTCTTCTTAGGATAAATAGAGTGTATGATATGTTCAGGATCAGCAGCCAGTCCTGTTAAACTAGGGAATAGTAAGTTCTATCTGGTCCTCGCTTATTAGGGTTCAACAACCATTTGTCCAAATACATCGAGAATAATTCCAATTAGCGGGCTAGTTGGAAGTTGATGGAGTACAGACAAAAGCTTGAAAACGATAACAATGAATCCAGACAAACTTAGATATCTGAAACTAAGCTTTATGAAAATTCGCTCTTCCACCTTGATATATAAAAGCTATTTGGCCAATATATGAACTTGGAAAGCAATGTCATTAGGGGTCGACATCACGTGATCAGCTTGCTAAGCTTTTCTCGACAACTCGGTTGCTATCCTCACATCGACCTTCATGAACCTTAACATCAACAAACTCATCCTTGCCGCATCTCACAAGATCAGATATCGCTTGGTACGAAAGTGACACGCGGGAATGTGCCGAGTGTGGAGGGAGGCTCGAGCGAACGCGGTATGTGGAGGAGACGCGTCCTATGACAGGTGAACCGAGATTGGATGGGACAATCAGCGATAGAAGAATAGGTTTTGAGCCAATAAGAGAGCATAGCACCTGCTTTGCAACCTCGACTGACTGCTACACGGAAACGGCGTAATTGAGTCGCGGCGGAGCACCTTGTTCCTGCACTCCTTCCTCTCTGGCCCATTCCTAGAATTCATATCACAGGCTTAGCTTAGTGCTTAGAAAACTTTGTAGCAGGACTTGGAGGTGGTTTTTCGAGGCCGACGAAGATGTGTCTCAGAAGTTGCGAATTATTCGCATATAAAAGCTATGGCCGCCACTTCCCACTATATATAGGGATACCTAGCATCAGACCGACTACTCGATGCACCCGCATCAACACAGCAATCCATCTGTTCATTTCATCGATGTACAAACAAGTCCGCTTTCGTCCCATACGCGTCCCGTGCGGTTTTTCAACATCATACTTCAGCCGCCACCGCTAGTATCTACCATCAGGGAGTAGCAATTACAGCAAACAGGTCTCAACACCGTGGAACGTATACTTTTTGCATCTCACAAGGTATCATATGTCATCACTTCTGTCACATGGCAACAAAATAATCAATCAAGTACATGCATTAGGGTTCTGCGTCTATCGGCGTGCTTGCCAGCACTCATAACATCTCAGGTTACTTTCCTATCCGCTCAGTCAGAGAATAGAAAGAAACCATCATTGGAAAAATACATATGAAATACATACCCCAGGATATCAATCACTATGATCATAAAGGGTATTCATGAGTCGCATGGTAAGTCTCGGATGAGAGTTAGTAAACTGACAACAATATGCAGCTACCGATAACTGTTCCAAGGCGAGCTTGTCGATGAGCATCGGAATCTACTGCGGCATACTTTGCTCCCCCCCAGTTCTTCCTTTCTTTTCAGTGAAGAATGCTTTGGCGCCCTTAGCTGGCTGAAGTTTGCTCGTGTGCGCCTTTCTGGGCCTCGGTGGAGCTTTTACCTTGAACTCGGGCGTTTGTGTATACTTCTTCCATGGCTCCAAGTCCTCTGGGTCGTCCGTCCGGTGTAATCGATCGTTTGGGTCTGCTCTAGTGTTAGAAGCATCTTCATTCTCTGTGCCGTTACCCTTGAATGCAGAGGTGAGGTCTTTGCCACGCCTCGCTTCCTTATAGATAATATTAAAGCCGTGGTTGTATGGGTGCTGGAAGCATCCCCCTGAAGAGTCGACTGCGAATCGTTCTCCACAGATGGGTTTGCTCCCATCTTTAAGTGTCGCAGGTGCAACACAGAAGCCCCAATGGAGGTTATGATAGGATCGCCTTGTTGCAGTATCATTGCACTCGAGGCAATGATGGCTATCCTGAACCATCTTACCGTTTCAAATGTTTGAAGCCCTGAGATCGGAATTATATTCGAAATTGGGTCCGTACATTTGGGCCAAATCATGACCATATGCTGACATCTTAATGAATATGTCTTCAAGCTTAGGTTTCGATGATGAAAGATCAGTACTGATGAGATGAACAGATAGTGCAGAGAGTGTGGGATATTTATACACGGACCGTCTGACAAAGTAGGTAATGTGGTCTTTCCTTGTGCTTGTACACTGCTTCTAAAGAACACTTTCAAGTATTACGTTCAAATTGAATCGTCGATGTCAAGCTGGCGTTTCTTTGTCGATCGTAAAAATTGGTACGATTATCCACAAGGATATTTTCTGCACATATCGTGTTACGATACTCAAATGAAGCATTGTTCATAAGCGCTTCACATTACACTTTATGGCGAGAGTAGCGAAATCGGCTTCCGCCCACTGCGCTCGAAAAACTTCTTCTCACTTCTCGCCAAGGCGCCTTGGAGGCAGCCCAAGCCATATGTGGTTAAGACGGTAAATTTGGATAACACAGCTTTAGCACCTGAATTCGTACAGGAGGGGTCCCTGAACGGCTCAAACACCCGTGCACGCGCTAGCATAGAATCTTCAGGAAAATTCCCATTATTACATACTGTGTATGAAACGTATCAAACTCCCAACCCAAGAATAACACACCATGGCACCCGTCGCCCAAAACGCCTCTTCATCATCTTACCCACACAGAGCGAGCCCGAGTTCACTCATTAAGGTCTCTTAGCTAGTCTTACGGCCAGGTATCTCTACACACCGGCATCAAAAACTCCACCGTTCAATCATGCCTCAAACAACCTATCACTCCCACAAAACCAAAGGGATGAAGGCTTATGCTAACTACCCCTATTCGAGAACGAATTATTGATCACGGTACAGCAAATCGTGAAATGCTTAAACCCATGCTTGAGATTGCTGCAGGCTTTGGTATTAATGCCCACGAGAGGACTATCACTAAAGTCTTTGCTAAAGACGGATACTTTCAACATGCGGAATAGGGGACGGTGTTTATGTGGTGGCCAACTATTTCGTCAGATTTGAACCTTAGAGAGAATTTGTAGAGGCTCTTGAAGTACCGTATACGGAGGAGGCTTCCAAGACAAAGCAGGAGCTTATTAAAATTATCCAAGAAGAAAGGGAGAGGTTGACCTTGGAGGACATTTACAAATATGTTGGGGCTCCTACAATGAGGGCTCGTTGCGAGGCTATAATTGCAAATAGAGGAGGCCATACAAAGTACTGAAACTTGATAACCTTTGCAATACATATGACTTGGGAAAAGCGTATATTTTATATGTGGATTAGCGAGGTTAAGAGTCAGTAGAATATGAAAATTATTCAACGAAATTTTCGGAAGTAAATACCGTTGTAAGAATGTAGGAAGACTAGAAAATCCCGGGTATTGCGGAACCGCCCAACATTGGTTCCAGTCAATAATGACGGCCACTTCCTCAGTGTCAGCATTCCAGATATAAATTCAGGGACGTCCTTGAACGGCATCTATCTTGCCCTGGAGACAAAAGCGATTTAGGATTCTCCCATGTCGGTTCATTCCAAGAGCATTTCATCATGTTCGCTTGATTGAGGTCACGGTCGGGCTTCATATCGGTACATATGCCGTTAAGGTCCCGTAATAGGGACGCCAGTTCGTTGGCAGGCTGATGATGCACACAGCTGGCGCTTGGAAGCTCGAACAATGACATATGTCCGTCCCCTGGACGTGCAAGGAAGCGTAAAGTGTTTCTGCAGTCGCTCGCTGGTGCTATTCCTGAGCTTCAAACTCTGAAATTTGATAGAATTGGGATGGTCACTTTTGACAACGAGAATGGCGATTGTGCTCCTTCAATCAGCCCGTCGCGGCATTGGAAAGCCCTCTGAAGATATGAAACCGGAAGATCTAGACTCTGAGAGAGCCCTTGTCTAGTGGCCTGTCTTAAGTTCAAGCAAGGACTATTTCATGAGTGCTCTGGATCAAGTCTGGCCGAATGGGGAGAACGTGAGTGATGCGTGGGGGCATCAAACAAATGGCATTCACTACATTGTGGATCTCCTTTTGGCATTCTCTCCCCCCGCCACTAGCAAATAGAGAGGCAACAAAAAGGAGACATTTGTCCTCCGTCACGACGAACTAAACTTCCAGAACATCTTTTGCAATGCTCCAAAGGGACCTGAAATCTGAACGATCCAGAGGCTTTGCTGTTTCTTCATATTTTTCTTCGCCTTCTCCGTTTTCCTCTTCTTCACCTCCTTTTAAGTCATCAGCGTCCAATTTATCTTCATTGGACTTCGCGTCCTCAAGCTCAGTGCTCGATGTGACTTTGGAAGCTCTCTGCTGCTGTCTTCATCCAGTGTAAGCTTTGAATCCTGCCGACCCTCCCGTTCTGGTGCCGTCTTAACATCCTGTTTAGGAGAAAAATCAGCAATCTCAGTAATACCACTCCTTGCTAGGTTTTCAAAGGCTTTTGGACCATTTGAATCCCGGTTTAAAAAAGTACAGACTTAGCTGCATCTTCATTCGGTTTACTTCGCTAGAGCAGCTTGTGTCTGACCTTCTCGAGCAGAATGCTGAGCGTGGATTGTTTCTTCAGAACTCCAGATCTGTTCAAATTAATTTTGAATCTCTTAACGAACTTACGCATGCCGATTATGTTGACCATAGTCAGCAGAAGTAACGCGGCGATTGTAAACTTTTTATTAAAAGGTTAATAAACACTGTTTCATCGATATTGAAGGGTTGGAATGGATCCGAGATCTAGTTGAATGCATCTATATCCTAACCGAGGAGTGAATGTATGTAGGAACGGCGTGGAAATCCCCTATTCTCGTGAACGAAACAAACATTATCGTACAATGTGATGAGATGCACCTGTACGTGGTGCGTGAACAGACTCCTACGTAAATTGACAATGCAAGCTGAAGGTCGATGAGTGTCGAAAACATTCAATCAGAGAAGTCTAGCTAGGAGCGGAAGGAGGGCAGCGGGGTAAATATTACCTGGAACAGCGCCACAGAGAACAATCACAAGAATGCAGGAGTAGAATCAGCGGAAGCCCAGCCACTTTCCCCTTCACCTTCATCCAAGACCTATTATGGACTTGGGGCCAAAAAGTAGGGAACACGAGGCATCATCTCATGGCTCATCGACAACTGTTACTGTCCAGAGGCAGAGAAGCAGGGATGATTGGATGCTGGGTCTGGAAGTCTCCAAAGAACCTACCTGAAAGGGGCTCCAGAAGAAGTCTCAATGGCCATTGAATGGAAACCGGGTCTAGATTTCAAACCAAAACTAGACGACTGCAAGAAGCACCTTCAAGGGATCCTCGATGGTTGTGATACAATCATCCAAATGAACTGAAATGGAGGTGGAACGATCTAAGTTAGAGAAGTCCAATACCGCTTTAACCCGATTTCTCGTCGGCAACCTTCCAATGACAAGCCATATGGTGGGTGTGACATCGCCTACTACGGTGTTTATGATAAAGATACGATATCGGGTCCTGGGTGGTTGAACTTAGGTTTTGGCTATGAATTTAAGGATAAAATGAAGGCCAGAGGGAAGGCTCCAACGAAACGGGACTACAAATACGGCTTAGGAGACGATGGCCGCGAATGAACTGCCTGTGTTCAGACACCTGTCTATTCAGAGGGCCGGATCGAGGACGTAATCAAGAAAGTTGCCAATTTTGGAGATTGGGAGTGGATTGCCATTCATGCATCACGGTTGATCTGTTTGGCCTTGCTTTTCGATCTCTTAATCAAAGGCGACGTCTTTCGAAGCGCTTGCTTATTTGGTGCATTCATGGGCATAATTGGAAGGGCCTTCTTTGAAGAGTTTTCTTATATGCTCTCGTTTTCTTCGTCGACCTAGTTCACCCACTACCTCGTCTTTCGCTAGCAATCAATTTCAACTGCTGTCCTAATAGTTGGTATCTTATATTAAGGTCTCAATCCCCTTCTTCAACATCTCGCATTTTGGACTTTTTTAAATCTGAACTCTTTTGTCGGTGCTTGGTGTTGGTGTCTTCATGAGCGGACGATGATCCTAGGACGGTGACATCTAGGGCTAATTTTGGTTCTGGATAGGTATAGGAGACGGTAGAGAATGAGCTGAGGACGGGTCCTAACGGCGTCCGAAGTTCGTGAAACTGTCAAGCGTAAAGCTGCCCTTCCTCAGGAGGCTCCACTTCGTAACTTGTTATACTACAATGCTGAACACCCCGTCCAAGGTCGGTTCTTGCGTGTGTTACACCCCATTGAACCATCTTCAGTGCGGCGGCTCGGTTTCGTTCCGGTGGGTGGCATGCAGCGGCGATCACGAAGCTGTTGCTTGCTCCGAGTGGCAGTCCAGGCTTACATCTCTGGACCGCCAGGACGAGGGAGACGAAGAATATGATAGCGCCAAAAGCCAGGGAGCAGATAACGCCATAGCCGAATAGCCCAGGCCAAACTCGTAAATGTTGTAATCATAGTTCTCCCACCAATCCTCGAAATGGTTGATAGTGTACTTGAATATTCGCCCATCATTATCGAACCATCTGAAGCGGAAGAAGAACACACTTTGAGAAATGAACCAGTTCAGCAGAGTGGAGGAGATAATCAGAGGGATGCTGTATTTGTAGGGTAGGCTGAGCGTATACGTGGATGTCTGCTTGCTTCCGGGAGTTGGATCGGTGACGCGGAGGGGCTGCCGGCGGGAAGCTAACCGCGTCCAATCGCGAAGTTGGATCATGGCGGTGAGATGGTGGTTAAGTGAGATGTAGATGATAGAAACGAGGATCTGTGGAAGCGTGCCGATAAGGAAATGGGGGGTTTCTGCTGATGTGGCCAGATCATAACACTCCTCTTTGCCTTGATACAACCAGCATCGGGGATTTTGAAGCATAACTTTGCCCATGGACGTCTGGTATAACTTCCCAAAGCCTATGTTCCACAGGTTGCGGAGGTCAGTACGATAAGAACCGTCTCTTTTGTACTTGTCGAATATTCCATTTAAGAGATAGGCGGAAATGCCGAAGATTAGTGTGCAGCTAATAAAAAGGTTATCGGGCTAGGAAGTCAAAGAGTTTTCGATAATGACGTACGATGTAAAGTATGCTAACCAACGATGAAACTTCACAGATTGGTAATAGAAAAGGCGACTCATTTTCCATTCTTTCGGACCGTCACGAGCTGAATCTTCGTCTTCATCCTTCTTATCTCGTAATAGCCTATCCATCTCGTCATCAGAACGAAGGCAAAGACCGTATGAGATTAGGCAGGGCTTTTCCAGAAATGACACGATGGCATCTCCAGCCGTGATTAGGGGATCTCCTCGTTGCTCACGGATGGTAAACAGCATACATCCGACTTTGATGGGGTTGAAGATAACTATGGTCAGCAGGAACCATATGTGGATTTGGATGCGGCAGCGTTCTGGTACCTTGAGGCTTACGCAATACTGGATATGCATCCTCGTTGGCCAATTATACAAACTGCGAAAAGGGTCGCTAGGGTGCACCTCATAACTCCCAAAACGGTACTGTTATCATCTGGCCAAGAGGAAATGCTTTTATAATATTTGACAGATTCTCGTACAACTGTCGTGACAGCGAGCAAGCTTCCACGTCCAGAGGAGAACGTTTGACATGCACCATGCATTCTGCGGTTGTCAGATTTTCCCATCTACTACTGTTTTTGGCCTGGCCATTTATCGCTAAACCTTGAAGAGTGAGTAGTCGATCTTCCCACTTGTAGGTTTGGTTATAGACAAGTCCATATTGGGTCCAATAGCCTCCGTCTAGAAAATCGTCATGGACCAAGGCAACATCATGGACTTGAACGGCCACGAGATTAAAAACAACAGAATTATAACTATATTTATTTAGTTCAACTAGAAGGCACGCAATCATGACAGGAAGACTTATATGAAATGCAAAGGAATGCTACTCGAAGCCAAAAGTGCAATGAAGAACAAACGCCTTCGGAAATGGAGCATGTTTCTGACGCTCAAAATCCCAATGTCAAGATAGGAATGTGTCGCATGTGTGGTATCGACCTCGTCTCGTGTTGGGGAACTCAGACACTGCATACAATAATTGGTCCCTGTCAAGAGTGCTGAATATGTTGATGAGAAGACGAAGCCATGAGGACCAAAACTCCGCACTCTTGTAATTTCTCATCGTCATAGTGGCGAACGGGCGTTCGTCAAGGTGACTAATGGCCCATATAAGTGTAGACAAGTTAATGACGAAAACCAGCACGGTCAGTACGCAGAAGAGAACGACGCCTCCACGCCATCCAGGGAAATGGTTGTCCCATGTCAATTTTAATGAGAGGACGAAGTAAAAAAGGGAGGCGAGAAGTCCGGATGCCTTCGACTGCTTGGCTTTTGACTCGCACATCTTAGATGGAAGGGCCCTATTGAACAGTTAGAGTTAGATAAGAAAGAGTCGTATCAAAGAACACCAACCTATTTGTTATCACTAATCTGATCCATTCTTGAGTTGCATTCTTTGCCCCTATTTGAAAATAGTTTGCAATAAATCAGCGTAGCGGTGTCATGATCAGGTTCTGGTTCCTGCTAACCTGCGAACGATCCACACTTTGACAACCCTGACTCCGACCAAGTTCTCCCAAGCACACTTTTTATGTGAACAGAGTGAGGGAAGGGAGGGACACAGAATTACGAACTTTCGACCATCATTTCCGGGCTGGAGTTCAAGTGGTATATGGATTTAAGCCCCACCTCCTAGCACCACAGCCCCAAAATCCTTCAATCCTTCTTTGTCACTTAATATACCAGCACTCTGGATTCCATTCCTCGGTACGCGATTTTGCCTTGCCAAGCACTCCCCTCACCGTGAAGCTAGACACCCATTTTCGTCGTGGTAATATGCCCATACAACCCGGGGTGGCATTCATCATCTAGTGTTGATGAAGGGATCGCTCGAAGTAGAACTTCGTCGCCAGATGTTGCTCACACGCATAGCTACAACTTGAAATAGATCAAGTCGATCAGTCTTCTTTACTACTCCTACAGGAGGTGGAACATTTCGAGCAATTGTCCAGGAAACTGTTGAGGCTGTACGTTCTTAGGCAAAGAGATGCACTGTTGAAGGAACAGCATCTGCTCAATCGCTGAGTCCAAACAATGTTTCTCAAAAGTCTGCGGATGCTTCTCTGATCTCCATTCGATGGAGGCAATAACAAGTTCAAGTACGGTTGTTACGAGTATCTTCTCCCTCGCAGATGCGGCGTGATCAAATCGCACATGTTGGTTTGATTAACTTTGATATGCTCGTCTTCCAAGTGAATACAAGCACTTCCATAATTGAGCCACATCCGATCCCGACATTTGAATCGTCTGTTAAAATCAAAATAGAGTGCTTCTTCGCGGCCCTCTCCTCGTCTATTTGCTCTTTCTCAAACTCGGACCTCGAATATTTAGCGCTGATATGTATTCGCATTTCAAGGCGTTGTGTATGAAGTGCATAGCTTTTGACGAAATCATCTATCGCCTCGATGGCTCCGATGTCAAGAGTCTAGTTTACATGCACGACCCCTCGAGAAAGTCAAACCTCACAATTCGTTTCTCCACCTTCGCGCCGCAAGCTGTCACTTCAGCTGCGAGCTGAGTGGCATGACAAGCAACTACTCCTTTATGCATTCTAGCATCCTCAGCTTTCACTGCGAGTTTATCTATCACGTCGAGTATTGCTGTGCGATCGACGGTGCGGGTGCCGAATTCTGAGTACGGATAGCGGTGAGGAGTCTGCTCTCGAATGTACCCGAACTGTAAACAAATATGGTCTCGTATACTAATTCATCGTAGGTGGGGCGTTCGGATGCAGGATCGGAAGGTCGTGAAGCGATGAAAGGGGAGTTCTCGCGGCGCGACAAAGGGTCTGGAGAGATTGCTCGTCGTGCTATTTTGTTCGGCGACAGCGTTCTAGCAGGACGGCCAGCAGAAAGTCCACCTTCGAAATCAGGCGCGCGCACGCTTTACCGTCGTGGTTGAAAGAGGGGTTGAGTAGTGCAGGTGAAGCGAGACATGCTTTGTTTCAAAGGTTATACAAGACGCGAGGTCATGTTCCCTCTTACCAAGAGTGTCTACTGCACAAATCAGAGCGTTTCTAAGATGGCATATGCCAAGATGCATTGTAATGTTGAATATCCTTCGACTCGCGTATGTCATCTCTCATGCCAACGCCAGCGTAGAGAAAAACCCGAAAACACGTACGAATCCAAGATGTCGAGCACCTAATGACCCACTCTGCATATCGGTCGAGGTGAAAGCGTAAGGCTCCAAATTATAGGGCCGGCCGAGGGCCCCAATAGGCGCAACATTTCTGCGTTATCCTCCGCTCTAGGCAGAAATTGCCAGAGGAATAGCATTTACATGAAAACCTTGGAAATACCATCCCTTTCGATTGTTCCGGGTTTCCTCTCTGGTTTCCTTTCAATCAATCTTGTGGGCAATCAATTCCAGTATAGTGGCTGCCATTGTCTTCTCTTGCCTAAGATGAGATGTTGACCATCGCGCGATATCCTCATTATTGACTGCAAAATGTTCCTTCTCTAAGCGTATACAGAATCGGTCGTCCCGATCGTGTCTGGGACAAGTAGCTTTTTGACAGCGAAATTCGCGGCGAAATTGACTGCAGAGATCATTGGCCACTGGTCGTGCTCGGCAGAAACGTCTGGTCGGCGAGCAATGCTGGAGTATTTGGGGTTGACATGGCCCTCTATACAAAGCGGGTGCTTCGATCTCTGGTAAGTCTGAAGAAGTTTGACTAGACTCATCACCAGTTCTTCATCTATGCCTTCGTCATCCACAAGCTCAAATGTCGCGATTTTCTTCATCTTCCAATCCGGCCGCGAGTGAACAATAACGTCAGCTGCCATAGAAACTATAAAGCAGTTCTGTCGGTCCAGTCGAGCCATCGCCTTACAATCGGTTTCAAGGCTCTTCACCATCTGGAGCATTTCGGCCCGGCTTGTGCAGAGAGGGTCAATGACGTGCATTTTAGAGAATTGTTCGGTTGCGTCGCCGTTATACGTCGCCAGGACTCTGATATATGCACAGCGGATTCAGAGACGTCGGAGAGGGTTCGGCCGGCAGGTGATCGCTGTCTTCGTGCGCGTTTTTCTCCCCTGCATGATGGACTCGCACTTCCGCTTCGCTGGTGGCATGACGGTGGTGATGAAAATGGAGGTCGATGATACTAGCGAATTGATACTGAGAATGACACGCTATCTCGCCTGTTCATGTGATACCTACGCGAGTCATGTTTCAACCCAGGAATTGTCGTCAGCCCTTGCGCCCTTGTCAAGGATCAACCATAGCCCTTTGAGACATTGATAACACCCCCGAAGTCACCACGCTTCCATATTCACACCCATTGCCTCTCCCACGTCTCCTCTATTTCCTCCACTTCCTCCATCAATTCCTCAGTTCATCATGTTTCCCCTCCCTGATGAGATCTTGCTCCACATCATCTCCTGTAAGCCATTCGCCTCAGAGCTAACTCCGGGCCACCACCTCTCAAGCTTCCCTTCACAATACTGATGTTCCGCAGTTCTCGAGCCCCCAGACTTGGTAAACCTCCAGCACGTATCACGCTCCTTCCTTGCCCTCTCCCGCGACAATAACCTCTGGAAAACGCTATGTTTCGAACACTCCATTGCCGAAGTGCGGCGGCGACGCCAGCTCTTGTACTCGAGCATGAACCCGCAATTAGCGGAGCTTGCAAGAGCAATGGACGGTATTGCAAATACTCCAACGAACGTACGCGACCCGAGTGCGCCGAGTGGTGAGATGCAAGCCCACCGAAACGCCGGGAAGAAAAAGGCTGCCCTACTGGCTAATTGGGATCCTACATATCCTAACGAGAAGGTCAATTTCTATCAAGAGTTTGTACAAAGACATGCCCCGCACTCAATTAGTTGGTTTCAAAATGCATCTCATAGAGATCGGGACGAGAATCTGCACCATGAAGCCACTGGAATGGGTATTCTGTTCGATGATGGAGGCATGGCAGACAAGCTCGTCGCGCCTATCGAGGACGGCAGTATCAGCATATGGGACGCGTCTGGTAGTCACGGAAGGCAGGGAAGCATAATAGCCAGAAGTGCCATGGGCCTTCTCCCCAACAAAGGTTCTGACCTCGACCACGACACACAACTGACGCAGTCCAAGGCCATAATGACCGAAACCGGAGCCGTCGAATGCGTTAGCATAGATAATCGAACTCAGCACGGGTTCTTTGCTGTGCAAAATATACTCAATGAAGTTGATCTACGGACCCTACAAGTCGTATCCCGATCTCCATACCCCTTTCCGATTACCTCTCTGAGTGAAGCGCGACACCCAACGCCCCTGACTGTTGGCACGAATTGGACATTGCACCTTCACGACACCCGCAAACGACCATCTTTTCCCTCTCAAAACACGCGCTGCGAATTGATATCTGGGTCACCCCTCAACACATTTTCTTCACGCCTCCAAACCGGTGACTTCGGCGGTCATGTCTCACTCTCCCAGCCCGGCGCCCTGAGCATCCTCCACCTTCCCACATCACGTGAATGCGACGGGAATGGAGATATTTGGGTCGGTGGTCGCTTTACCAGCTTTTTAAACTACGATCGTCGCTTTTTTCCTCGTCTGCGCGGTACCGTGTTTTCTGGGGCGCGCCTATCCTGCGTAACCGCCTTACCTCACCCGTTCGTGCCTCTGGATTTAAGGTTAAGAAGGCCTTATCCCGGTCCGGGAGAGCTGCGAGAAGCAAAGAGTATACCAGGGCATACACTAATCGCCGCCGGCGAGTATAAAGGCAAAGGTTCTCTCGAATTATACATTCTCTCTTCTGATCCGTCTCGCTCCATCATAAGTACATCCCCAAACACATCAAGGAATCCGCACACGTATTATCACAATCGTCAAACAGCCTCAAGCTCGAAATTATTGAGTGTAGCATCGCATGGAACACGCCTCGTATTCTCAGACGGCGACGGGAATTTAAAGTGGGTAGAGCGCGACGGTTTTACACCCGTACGACAATTCAACATCAATGACGAAGAGGCAGATCGGGGTCGCGGGACAAGAGTGGGGCTTGAGGATGGTTGGGGCGATATCGTACTCAAAATTACTCCTACGATAAATCCGTCTTTGATGTCGTCCCATACCTCTGATATACCCCTTGGTGAAGATAATATTATTATTTGGACCGATGACGGGAAGTTAGGTGTGGTGGGCTTCGGGCGTAGCGCCAGGTTCAAAGTATGGGAGATGGAGGAGAGGGCGGAAGAGGAACGAGAGCAGGAGTTGAGGAATAAGGAGAGGGCGTATGGGGCTGAGATGCGGAAGGCATTGGAACACCAGGCGAGGGAATTGAAGTGGATGAGGGGGTATGGATTGTAGGTATGATCACAGGAGATGCATGTGCACAGTACTGTAGGTCCGAGATTTGGAGGGCATACAAGTACCCTGAATACATTTTTGATGTTCTCAGATCTTCTGGTTGCTTCGTGAGAAGAATTGAAGAGGCTATGCCTAATCAAGTTTAGCGTGGTACATCCGAAATCGCTCCACCAAAAGCGTGCGGGGAACAGATCAACCATGACGACCCTCAATCCTCAATCATCATGAATTCCTCTCCTAACACTTCTAATCAAACCAATTAGGGTCATTAATTTGCCCGAATCATGGACTTAATTCCTCTTTCTTCCCCCAATTGCCCCGCCAATGACATCTACGTATCTCAAACTCGAAGCACAAAGAGCTCGAAATTAGTCCTATATCGACTATACCTCTCGCATACGCTATCAACATGGAATTCCCGAACTTTCGAATTCGGCGCCGTAATATTCCTCGCCACCATATTTCCTGGAACCCTCTTCTACGCCTCATGTTACGCTCTATTCCGGTCTTTAGCCGCTGCGCTTCTTTCTTCCTGCATAGGAAGTTTAGTGGACCGGACGCCTCGTCTAATTACAGTTCGCCAGTCTATTGTCTGGCAGCGCGTTCCTGTAGCCGTTTCCTGTCTCCTCCTTCTCGTTCTTCTTCAGCAGAAAGAAAGCAAACTCATTGTTTTTTCATGCTTCGCAGCAAGCGTAGGTCTCGCATGCGTCGAGAAACTAGCATTTGTGGCCAATACGGTTTCCATCGAAAGAGATTGGATTATCGTGATTTCTGATAGTCTGGAGATGGAGCGACAGGAGTTGAATAGCACGATGAGGCGTATCGATCTCGTTTGCAAACTCGTGGCTCCGATCTCCATCTCTTTGGTTGATGGATATTCAACATCCATCGCTATATGGGTGGTCTTTGGGCAAAATGCGTTAAGCGTAACCCTTGAGTATTTTGCCATCGTTCAGGTCTTTTCAGCCGTCCCTGAACTAGGCAAACATCAAACCCCCAATGCTCCCACATCGTCATCCATCGAAGACACGGTCGAAGACACAGTCGTCGAAGAACCAGCACCAACTCCTCCTACCAAAAGATTCGCCTACATCCTGGAATCTCTACAGCTGTGGAGAGACTACATCTCAAACCCAGCCTTCCTAGCCTCATTCTCCCTCTCCCTCCTCTACCTCACAGTTCTGAGCTTCGGCTCCCAAATGACAACCTACCTCCTTACTCTCGGTTTCACCTCGATCCATATCTCGATCTCTGTGTCCAGTATCTGGTACAAGAAGATGTGCCTGAGGATTCTCGGGGTTCCTTCTCTGCGATCGAAGTCTCGCTTCAGAATTTCTTTGAATTGATTTCTTTTGCGGTTACTATGATATTTCATCGACCCGAGGAATTCCAGTGCCCTGTCTTTGTAAGTGCTGGCGCTATTGCCATATCTGCAGCGTGTTTTGCGGCGTTTGTGAGGCAAAAGAGAGGACATCTTCTTCATACGTCGAAGTGTTTGAAGCGAGATGGGAAGACGAAGTATCAGGTTCTCCCGACGATTGAAGAGGAGCTGGAAGAATTGTCAAGGGATCAGGAGTCCAGCACAGGACCTTAAATGCTATACTCATTGATGCGACTGTCTTTCACGACACTCATTTCCGCTTTCAACGACACCTCGGTAATGTTCATAGCATCAAGTATGAGGTGTGTCTAAGCTGAAATTAGTTCTGAAGACTACAATATACGCTTCTCGCACCAAAACGCCGCGAATTTCAGTCTCCGGAATTCTCCGCCAAATCTCCAGGTCACGCACCTGCTAGAGATACTGAAGACATGCTACCAATTGAGTCACAGACCGACAAGATTCATCATTCATGTAAAAGATCGGCATCCTCAATTGACCGATGATGAGGAAAGTCGAGAGGTTCAAGATGTTCCAATCAAAAACACTTCTATCGGGAAGGCCACTTTTGGACTATTGATTTCTCTTTGCTCTGCACCTCAGAATCACCCTGCGCTCTACCCTAGATTTCCAGGCGAATTCAAAATCTTCCTCTTTGAGCACCTATATTTAGACCTGTAGAGCTCCCTGTAGTCACAATCATAGGCAGCGTAGGGCCAGAGGATAGGAGTTGGAGGCGATGCAGTTTGTAGCGTCCCACCAGAAGTGCAATTTGCGGCACTCACAAACTTTCCACAGCGAGTGTGCATGCCGTAGCTTTTATATAATGCCTCAATTACATCCCAGAGCCTTCCAGGTTGGAAGCCGAGCCTCCATGCACAAAACGCTTTGTAAGCTGCCACCAGCACCCAGAATATGGAAGTGGGTATGAACATAATTATAGCGAACTTATTCCAAAAACCAAGCTTACTATGCCCGCCATCGATAATCCACTGACTTATACACCCAAAGAGTACTCTCCTCAAGACAGCGAAGATAGCGAGGAATTAGATGAGAGTCAGATCGACGGAGAAGAGCTCAACTGCTGAGACTGGGAACCTATCCTTTCAATTCCAGATCTGGCCTCTGAGAAACTACTTCTTTCTCATGCTGACCCTTTCAACAGGCTAATTCTGATGTCTGTGAAGTTCAAGGCTGCACCTGGAGCTCATTTCACTATATTGTCTTTCTAGAAGCTATTCCACGTTATGCACATACGGAAGACTATGTCGACAAAATTCCCGCGATTAAAACACAAGCTCGATGGCAGGATAGAGACGCGTACATGCTACGCTGTGAGGCAGAGACGGTGAAGCACATTCGTCGTAACAACCCAGTCCCTGTACTTGAAGTCGTTGTACCATGCCGACCTCGACAGCGAAATCGGAGGCCCCTTCATCCTGAAGATGAAACTTCCCGGCAAACCCGCGGATGTGCTCTGATTCGACAAGAGACCTCACCACGAACTAGACGACGAACTCATTGATGATGAGGAAAAATACTGACTGCCCGTCAAATGAAACAAAGAAGAGGCGGTTCACGTTCTTTCGGTCACCAGCGCACACCATGGCCGGGCTATACTCGCTGGAGTTCAATAAGGTTGGCATGCTCGATTTTGATGAGTATGCTCAGGCTATCCTCCTCTAACCAGCCATTCCTGGCGCTGGCAAGATTGCTCGAAACGTAGACCTGAAGATCGGAGTACCGAGAAAGTGCTCTTCAATGAGGGACGTTTGATTCGAGCGCGGAACTCTGAAAAGACGCACTTGATGAGATATATCCTTCCGGTACTCATGATGGTTTCTCTGATTCTTCTAACAGTTTCCTGGAAGTTGAAATATGAGTGATTCTCCTGAATATTCTCGGGAAGATGAAAATACCCTCGATTCTCCCGAACTTCCTTCAGAAGACGAAATCAGCGATGATCTACGCAAGGGTGCCCGACTCATCCTATACATCATTTTTCAGTCTGCGACGGTGACGAAAATGAGTCCTTCGTGCGACAACACTATGAGTTAGATCTACAGAATATTCTCACAGGCAAATCAAGTCACGTTACTGGCATCATTGACTGGGATTTAGCTTCCGTTGTTCCTCGCGCTATCGAGCATGCCTTTCTACCCGTCTTTTTCCAAAGCGGTTGGCATCCGAATTTCACATTAGACGCCCCTCCATACATGCCTTGGGCATTCAACTACTACTGCAAGGTGTATACTAACGCAACGATGGAAGTCGCTAACGCCGACGGAGAATATACATTCAAGTCTGCCATCTAACAGGCAGGGTTTTCAGCACTCTACGAAGATGAATCGACGAGAGATTTGATTAAAGAGCTATTCAGGGAGATTCCTGGGCTGCGGAGAGTGGATATTGATGAGCTAGTACAGCGTCTGGGGAAGGGCTGCCTGCCTGCCGAGAAGGTTTTAAAGGAAGAGTTGCCTAAGGTTTCGGCACCTTGATGTGTGTGTTGTTGTCATCAGATATCTGAATGCTTTGGTGTACGCTGTTAAAATTCAAGGATGCAGCGTTGTCCCCTATTCATTGAACCCTAGAACTATAAGATGACCCGAAGAATCTAAGCACTTGTCGTCACTACTTGTTATGGTGGAGATAGGGTGCTGACATTCCGCTCTTTCCCGAGCCGGTAGACGAGGTACCCAATCTGGAGTGGATCGCTGTCCCCACAAACTTTACTTCAACCTCTTCTACACCCAACCTTTTCATTACTTACCTCGACTGCACGTATTTTGGTCATTAACGATAGCGATTCGGTTCCGTAGATGTTCAACGAAGTAATGTTATTGCCTCGTCATCCTTGGAGCGACCTCTCAGCGAGCATGCCTATCCCATGCACTGCCAGAATGGCCGTCGCTGTCTGTGCGCTCGCCAAGAGCAAATGCGGCCAATTAGAAGGCAAGGATCCTGTATTAGTAAGTGACCACGGAAAATCAAAACTCAAGATTTTAGATAGCTGATAGTCAACTCTACAAGTGTATTTATCAACACCATACTTAAATTAAGAGCCTACACATTTCAAATTTAATTCTACAGTGCTCTAGCCTATAAATCTTGCTAATTCAACCTGTTTTAAGTGCTCATTCCAGCATTCTCCTAATTTACAGAGTGGTATTT
>ML994658.1:0-44380 GCA_010093925.1 Zopfia rhizophila CBS 207.26 | reverse complement strand
CTCATCGTTTGTTCCTTCTGGAAGATTTGGCTTTCCATGAGGGCAATCGTTGTCGATTGGTAGGGGGTCAAACTCAGGTGGGGATCGGTCATTTGGTAGCTCTGGGATTAGTGTATCCTTTGTCAGCTTAGGATATTCTGTTCCTACCACATAATCCTCATCATTCCCCTGCCTTTTAGAGTCCCTGGATGGCATATCTCTCGTGGGTGTTAACAGCAATTGAAGCTTGGTTGACTGTTTACATGCATATTGCTGATGTTTTGATTTTCCTTGCCAACTTACTAATACAGAATCCTTGCCTTCTGATTGGCCGCATTTGCTCTTGGCGAGCGCACAGACAGCGACGGCCATTCTGACAGTGCATGGGATACAATTTTTCTGCTAGGCCTACACATAAGCCTATGAGGACGACCCTGTCTTATCGCCTTCAAGATCGTTACGGGCGACATGATGTGGCATTTACAGCCACGTCAACCTCGTCATCCAGATGTCGAGTCATCGCTATTTCTACCCACGTGTCCAAGGACGACGAATGTTTCGCAAAGATGTTTGGAAAGACTCCAGATCCGACGCTCCTTGCGCCTCCAGTTAAGAGGGAAAGTGGAAATCTACCTATGGTTCGGTACTCTCGTATCTATGCTACTTTTTGTTTCCATTTTACCAAGAGTGGCTGAGCTGCAGTAGCTGAGCGCATGCGTCAACCAATAGGACAGCAGTTCAGCAAGCTGAAACAAAAATATCTCCAAATTTACTCCGCACTCCAGTGACAGAATCCAGCTGCCTTTGTTTGCTTTAAATATATGGGTGTGTTTTGGTGGGTGCGGTCCTAGCCATTTTCTCCTTCTGTAATGGTTGCATAGATGATCGCCTCATGATCCCCCGACACCCAAGCATCAGCCGCAGAACGCCAAACGGCCCGGAGAATGACTAGAGCTGTATGGTCACGATCTCCTATGTGGCTGCAGGGCATGCGCCTCCACGATTGTGCATCTGCCTTGTGAGAAACAGCCGTCTCAACGGATGGTGGTGATAATTACAACAAAGCTTCGGATCCTTCCTGAGTCCTATTCATCTTACTTCTCCTGGAACACATCAAAATCTTTACCGACTTTCCTCCAAATGCTATGCGGATGACCGTAGACTATGGCCGACAGCTCGTCTCGGACCCTTCTCGCACCTCATGGGGAGAACTCGAAAACAGGAGCAGGCAGAAGAAGCACCCAACAAACCCCTCTGTTCGTCTTCTCTCTCCTTACATTTCTAATAGCGAGCATCGTTATATCCATTGTAATATTGGTTACTTCACATGATGATCTCGTCGGATCATGGAGGATCCAGCCTGCCGTCTTGCTGTCAGTCGTATCTGGAGTTTACTCTCTGGCACTCGGTGGTCTCTTTGTAGCAGGCCTTGCGATTACCTGGTGGAAGAGTATTTCGAATGGAACGACTCTTAAACGACTCCACTTCATATATGCTGGAGCAAATCCATTGCAGTTCCTCTCTGCTCTCGGGGCTGGTAGCGACGCACGAAAGGTTGCTCTAGCAGCAGCTCTAATATTTTTCGTCAAGCTTGCGAATGGCCCTTTCTTACAGCGATCCACGAGACCAAGGACTCACTCAGTGCTACGAGACGTCCCGATGAACATACATCTAGCCAAGCAAATACCGGATGGATTTTTTGGGACCGTGGATGCATCCAACGACGAGAGTGCGCGTATTTCGCAGGGCTGGTGGTTCAACCTCACTATGTTAACCTCAAACGAAACGGGTTTCTCCTGCCCGGTCAATGGAACCTGTGAGGCGTTCGTGCCTGGAGCCGGCCTCAATTATGGCTGTGGCTCCACAACCGAACAAATCAACCTTATGGACGAAAGAAGCAACGGCACATCTATCTTTCGAATCGATTTAGAACTGAACTATGAATCGGATCAGCCAATGCTCTGGTTGACAACGCGATATCTGTCAGGTGTGGACGGATCATGCATAGGCACTATTACAACTGATGCTTGCGATATCATCCCAGCCACAGTCTGGTATCCCATCGTCATTCAAAACAGGACGCTGAAGCTCGACCATAGCATCCTGCTAGATAATCTTGCTGTACTTTCCAACTATACCTCTGCCGCAGACGCCAACGTCACTAACGCCACTGGCATCTTCCAGGATTCTGGCGCCCTAATAGGTCTCTATGGTGGCATGGGCTCCATTTGGAGTGCCGATGCAGTCCTTTCAGGCCCAACCGGCTATGAATTCAAAAACGAATCAGGACGGAACTCCTACTGGGCGCGTTTGTTTTGGGATACTGAAGCCTCGTTCAACAGCTCCACACTCCCAGACTTTGCGAAAGAGAACTGCCCCTTGAGATTTTTCCCCCCGACAAATGATACCTTACATTCATTCTTCGACTTCATGTTTCGAAGTGCATTTGTCGTCGCCGGAACTGAACCCGAACATCTCCAGAACTTCACAGCTGTTTTCAGAGGCGAGGAACTATTCTACCGCACAGATTTCCGCTTCTTAGCCGTGGCAACCGTTATCATGATAGCTGGGCTGCTGTCCGCTCTCTTATTGTTATGGGGATGGTGGGATCTAGATCGTCATGTCACACTTTCGCCTCTCGAAACCGGAAAAGCATTTGGTGCGCCCATCCTCCTGTCCGCCGGGCCCGAAAAAGAAGCGAAGGGAATCGTCGAGGAGATTGGGCATGAAAGAGTTGCCTATGATGGTGATGAGTTAGTATGGAACGGGTCTGTGTATACGAGTGGCAGGTACGAATTGGGACAGGGGTCGAGTGTTCGAGGCAGGGGCAGTGGAGATACTGAGGAAAGGAGTCTAGCAGGTAGTTGGAGAGAGTTAGACAACGAGTCTCCAGGCAGAGGGTGTTCAAGAGGGCATAGAAGAGGAAGCAATAATAATGGATCTGAGGGAAGCGGATTCGAGCACAGTTTGGGAGTCAGTACGAGGAAATGGTTTGGTGGGCAAGAGGGAGGGGGCACGATGAAGCGTGCTAGGCAGAGGTCGGAGAGCGGGGGTGGAGTGCCTTTGCTGTCGCTCAACTTGACTCCCGGGAGTACTTCGACCCCTGGTAGCGGGAGTCCGCAACTGCCTCCGATAAGGGTCGGAGGAAGCTTGAAAATGTCGCCGCTGAGTACAAGTGGGAGGAGGGGATGCGGAAGTGGGCCGAGTGTGAATGTATGTGGGAAGAGACCATTGAGTTCGATTGAGGAGAGGAACTCGCCGGACTGATACCCTATCGTTTACAATGTTGAATCATGGTTGGTGTGGGGTCGGTTCGTGTCCTGAGACTGGACTAGAATTGGTGAATTGCATAGCGGACGGCGCAACGCAACTCTCTATCAGCTTATTTAGAACACTTTTTCATTCTACAATCTTTAGCATTAGATACCAGAATCCCATCTCATCTTTTTTTTTTTTTTTTTCCTCATTTCCTCTTATCAATATTTCTCAACCATCGTACAGGCAATATCCTGCATTTCTCACGTTCGCCAACCGGCATTTCCAGCCTCCAACCTAACCCATCACTATCATAACCCTAGCCATATGACACGGACTTTTCGAGCTCTTGTCGCAACTTTAGAACATATTTCGCGCTAGACATACATAGTGTGCACCCTACGCTCGTTTGCCGGCATTATTCTCCTCGATGTATATAATACACCACCGCAAACCATAGATCTTAATCCCTTCAACCCGGATCCCGGAATGACGTGCATGATCTCTGATGTGGCGGCTGAAGCGTTCGAAACAAGCACCCTGTGGTTCCCTGCATTAGCCGCTTTAGGCAACATATCAGATATCGATCCTTCATATCTGGAGCGGTAAGGCTGATATGTGCGTCGAGTAAAGAGGTAGGGTTGATTGTAAGGCTGAATCTCATGGGAAAGTTGATGGGGAAAGTGCTTGGCTTGACATATGAGGATGGAGGGGGGGTTGGGAGTGGTGATGACCAAGCGGGTGCGTCTGTGAAGAAGGGTAATATGTGTACTGGGCATGGTGAGTATGGTATGACGGCAAGATGGTGGCTTTAACTAGGTCGTAGAACGTACATATCAGCCAAGGGACATGATGTCTCGCTGAATAGAGCGAGATGTTTACTTTGGTATGGGTTGTGGTGAAGATGTCTGAAATCGTGGAAGGACTGAGCTATCTGAGCGGAATCCCGGGTTGTTGATGCAATGCTCTTCGTATCCTGTAGAGAAGTTTGCGGACGGTGAAAATGAGATTCCTGTGGTTATTTGTGGACCGATGACAATGATCGAAGATGAATAGACACAAGAGGCAGAAGGAAGCTGTGAAGGGCAGAAATATATTTCTATTTCAATGCCGATTGTCCAAATAGACTCTACAACCTTTTATGTGCATGTTGCTTGAGCTCCTCTTCCACATGCTCGACATCTACACCCCCATCCACGTATCCTACATATTCAAACCGAGGTCTAGCCTCCCAAAACGCCACCGCTACCTGTTACTAAAGAACGACAAGCACCATCTTGCACCAAAACCACTTGCCAACAGACGACACAGAACGAGAAATATTACAGATAACCAACCCGCTAATAAAGGGGAGTACGTTCAAATGCAGATGCGATATCTTGAAAGGAACAACAATAGCAAACGCATTACGCCTTTTCCCAAATCCTAACTGTCTTCTACACCCTCCTAGGCGCAGGCCAGTCTTCAATATGCACCTCGGACATCGCGAAGCCTGGTCTCCAGGCTGGGTGGATATCGCTAACACCCGTGTGGCTTGGAGCCACCGACCTCGGCGCCGCTTCAACGACGTACGTAACGCCGTCGTCGGAGACGTAGCTAGGTGGTCTTAGACCCGTGTGTTCTTCCCGCGGGCGTTCTGCTGATGCTGGCCCGGCAATGCCAGAAACGGAACCATTTCGCGAATTGGGATGGGAATCAGCAGGCGTGGCGCTCGAGGAATCGTCTACACGCTGCCAATGCAGTAGATTCGGATCGACGCGAACTGATGAACGCCAGAGCCCATATGCTGGTGGTGGGGGGGCGGGGCCTTTCATCTTTTCCGGGTCGTTGACCTCGTCATCGTCTTCCACGCCGATTTCTTCGTCACGTGCTAGGTGTACACGGATGGGGCGGACTGGATGGAAACCTTCTGGACCGGTCATGCTTGGGATGCGGGGTCCTTCTTCTTCGGGGTGGAGAGCCAGCATGCAGAGTCGGATGAGTGAGTGGCAGAAGAATATTGTTGTGCCGAGAATGATCATTATAAAGAGGACATGGACTTCTTGGCCAAGGGCCTTCTTGGTCAAGGCGAGGGAGAGATCTAAAAGTGTATCAGTAAGCTCCATTCAGAATAGAAAGAGCGATGACGTACATATTGTCAAGACGGTCATAAGAAATAGACCGGATATGAGACAAGCGATGCATTTCCCTCTTGCTGCATGGCTTCTGATAAATGAGAAGCATATGCCTCGTTCTGATCTTCTGCGAACCCAATGCGTAGGCCGATGATGCTTCCTCCTTCGACGGTGATGCCGCCGTCGACGACCATGTACCTCTTCTTGTAACTGCGCTGTTTCTGGGTCCACGCTACCTAGTGGCACTTCCGCGGGATGCCGGTTGTATGTTCGGTCTGGCTCTCTTGGATTTGACCCCAATGGCGCAATTACGCGCTGATATGACCCAGCTGTGTGTTGTGGATGTAAGGGAGATCTCGAATCGCTCGAGTCGCGTGGTGCTTCATTTTCTGGAACCACAATAGGATTCGGAGGGGATTGCGGTCGGCGAAGGAACCCTAGGAAAGGGAGCTTGGGCGTATTATTATTTGAAGATACTGGCGAGTTCGAGTATACCGAAGAGCCATTGATCATGGAGCGGACGTTGTTGTGGAGGGCGCCGAATCGGGAGGAGGATGTGGATGCCGGCGAATCGTTCGGTCGCGGTGACCTCTGGAAGACGGGGAAAGGCATTGCGAAGGGTATATACTCGTTAAGTCTGCCAAAGCCTCTCATGAAGTCGGTCTGGCGAGCTAGCAATATATCTATCCTTCCAATATGTCTAATTGCGCAACTCTTGGTGTAGTGTGCAGAAGTTCCCTTATATCAATTCCTCGTGCAGACGTGTACCTGCTTAGACACGTATATTGTTTATCTCTTCACAGACAGCAGCTATTGGCAAATGAGTGGATGGAGCTGCCGGCCATGCGGGAGCCCTAACGGTGGCCGCGAACGATAGCAGGGGAGAAAGTAGTGCAAAGTATAGATGACTGGAGCCCGCTCAATGTCATGAAAAGGCGTGCATGTCGAAAGGGGATCGCTGGCTTGACTCGACGATGGCACGTAGACTCGAAAGGAAATCGTTGACCTGTAGCACGACCAGTGGCGGTCTCGCTGTGGATTAGCAGTACAACGTCGGCGAAAAGAGGTATGGAAGAAAAGGTAGGCCAGCGTTCGCGGCCAAACGAAGGACAGAGGTTAAAGAGAGTCGAAACTGGTGGTCAACAGCACAGCTTCCAATAGATAGAACTCCAGGAAAATGACATGGGAGAAGGGAGAAGTCGCACGGAAGGACCGCAAGGACAGCTCCAGCTCCAGTCGACATAGCAATGCATTGAGCGCCAGGACCAGTTCTGCTACAAGCGGCGTATCAAGACCCGAATGGGACAAGGTGAAACGGGGAAGGGTTCAGGCCCCGCAGCCCTCCCGCAGCCCACGGCAGTAAGAATATTGCCGTTTGAGGGCGCTCTAGTACAGGAAATAGTACAGCAGTCAGCGTCGCGGGTGATGGTGATGGACCAGGAACGTGATGCAGACGCGCTGATTAGTTGTGAGGGGGACGACAGGAGCGCTTGGCGTGCTGACAGGTATCCCAAACGAACGCGCAGCCCGTGCCAATCGTCCCTTACTACCAGCACCTCCTCACGACACAGGGATGCACGAGTGGCTTTCTAGACAGTACCGCCACCTTCCGACAGTGACAGTGATAGCATAAACATTGATATTGGCCATATCAAATTATTCACTTTTCTTGAGGCAGCCTGCGCTCGACACGTCGTTGCACCGCAGCTAAATACACACTTCGCGTCCTCACGCGCCTCGGTCAGCCAGAATCGCTGACGAACACCCCCCTGGTCCTGAGCACTTCCACGTCGCACCGGCGTATCCAGCATGTAAGGCGTGGCCCCTGTGACATGCGGAGCCTCAGCCTGTTCGAAGCAAACGTCGTCATTGTTTCTTTCCATCAATTTGAACCTTTTCTAAACCACGGCCACGCAGCCAAGGTTCCCCAACCGTGGCTTCACTTCCCCAATTCTCCCACTATCAGCGTGCGATCTGAGGAGGCCGATACCACTGGTAAGAACGCCAAGTCAGCCTCAGTCAATCATTGTTTTACTCGCCTCGGTATGATTGAAACGGCGTCACGGGAGCTCAGTCTACCCGAGACCGCAACCTTCCTTACCATCTAACCGGTTCAGCCGGTCATCTTGGGAAATCTGCGAGAAGTCTTGGTGACCTTAGGATTGCGATAGCAACCCACAGATCCGGAACGCAATCGTTTTGGAACCAGGAAGAGCTTATCGAAAAGGCCGACAGACAAAGTGGTAGATTGGCAAAAGGCTAGGCCAGGCGGCAGAAAAAGGAAAATGTGCCACTCACAGATTGGTTCGTCTCGCGGCGAGAAGCGGACATCGTTCACCGCACCGCGATGACCTGGAAGCTTGTACAAAAGCTTCCCCGAACGCGCTTCCCACACAACAGCACTCCGGTCGCCGCTTCCTGCAGCAATCTTCTCTCCTTTCGAGTCCCAGCTTGCCTTCAAAAGGTTCCTCTCCATTCCTATAGGCGCACCGTCATACGTACGAATCCGTCTGTCCGTTGGAGCAAAAGGCCGGATGTCCCACGTGCGGACTGTGGAATCATGTGAGTTTGATAGTAGGGTCTGGGTGTCGGGCGAGATCTCCAACGATGTGATGGTGTCTGTGTGACCAAGCAATGAATAGGCAACTGCCTTTTTTCGGAGATCCCAGACTTTGATATCGTTGTCGATACCACCAGAAAATAGCTCGTTGCCAGCTTCTGAGAGCGCAATTGCCGTGATCGGAAATTCTGTTGCAATGAAGTCAATAGCTTCTTTCTGTCGTGGATCCCAAATCTGCCACGATTCATCAGTTGTGATTCCATTGCCTCAATGTGCAATGTCTTTACATACCCCTATAGAGCCGTCGTCAGAACCACTGACCAACATCTCTTCTCCGCGCTTGCTCACATCCAAACAATTGATCACTTCTTCGTGACCAGGATGCCTCCTTATCCTCTGGCCACTTTCGAGATCCCAACTTGCCAACATCATATCGGCAGAGGCTGAGAACAACACCCTTGAGTCTCGCGACCAGTGAAGGTCCAAGATTGCTCCCTTGTGTCCGTTCAGAATGCCATAGTTTTCGCAAACTCCGGAGGTCCGCCATAATACTAAGTCTTGTCAAATGTTGCAGTATATAGAAAACGAGGAGGGTGACTGACATATTGAGCGGTCCATGGATCCAGACGCGATGTGCTGGCCGGTGGGATCGAATCGAGCCGCGAATACTTCTCCATTGTGACCTGAGCAGAAATTGTCAGAGCTCTTCTTAAATCTAAGGAGTAATAATAATTATACCTGTCAATTCCATGACGGGCGACTGGAGCGCACTTGTCCGTGGTATCTGTTGTCCGCCTCCGCATCAGCCCACCTTATCCTTCTCGAATGCTTTAGCCTTGCTGGCGAAACGCAGAAACAGTGTATAAAAGAACATACTGCTTGTATGAGCGCACCATTCTGAGCTGATCCATTTACCGCGGCAACTGCAGAGCCACCTCCCAGATTCGCGTCCGACTTCGCACGTTTAACCAGCTGGGCCGACCCGAAGGAGTCGCCCGCGGGTCGCTTCTCAGCCGACATAATGAAGCGAAAGGCGCAATACCACTATATGTACTCCGTAAGCTGTTGTGGTTAGGTGTTAGTGGGGCAGCTGGAGAGTGTGCTGATGAAGGTCAACCTGGATCATGAAGTTAACTTTCTGAACATATGGCGCGCCTTGCCAATCCGGGACTAGCGAAAGTTTACATAAGCCACGCCTAAGGAGGCCCTCGTTGCCGGCCACCTGCAACTTATATTGACCACCCTACACCCGCACCCACGTACCACCCCGATTTCTACAACTTCTGAACTTCTTTTAAGGTGGAGATTTGACGAGCGTCCTCTAAGCAAGGATGGCCTCCACAAAAGCTGCCCGCCTGGGCGAGGAGTGAGCCTCTGCCCAACAATACAACACCCGCGATAAATGCTAATATGTGTCAGAGTTTGGAAGTAAGTTGCCATATTACAAAACCCTCCACGGTAGATTCTGATCTCTGACTATACAAAGAACACGGGTCGACAAGGTCAGCGCCGAGCTAGTAACGTTAACATACGGCACGATCGTCGCTCAATTATGCAAAGACTACGAAAGCGACTATCTTGAGGTCAACAGACAGCTAGACAGGATGGGATATAACATTGGGCTGCGACTGATTGAGGACTTTCTCGCCAAATCCGGTGCGCCCGCATGCTCGAACTTCCGTGAAGTCGCAGAGATGATCTCGAAGGTATGGTTTGAAAATACGTATAGGTTTTCATTCATGTTGCATGAGCGGCTCATAGTCGGTCTTCTAGGTTGGCTTCAAGATATTCCTCAATATCACACCCACGATCACGAATTGGTCGAGCGACAACAAGCAGTTCTCCCTCATGTTCGATGAAAATCCGCTTGCGGACTTCGTGGAACTACCTGACGACGGCCGGGCACAGGACGAGCTATGGTACTCGAATATACTCGTCGGAGTGTTGAGGGGTGCATTAGAAATGGTAATGTTCCTCCGGTAGACAAGGGCGGTCAAGTTCATGGTGGCGGGAAACACTTGCGCCCGATGCGACTGGACGTAGAGCGCATTGACTGACTATTGTGCTGTGTGTAGGTTCACATGCAGGTAGAAGCGCACTTCATCAGCGATGTTCTGCGGGGCAACGACACCACCGAGATGAGGATAACGCTGATCAGATATATCGACGATGAGATGCCTCCGGATGACGAGTAGATCGGCTGCCGTTCGAGTTATGAATGATGAGGATGTATTTCTGGACTGAGTCTTTTGAGAAGTCATGCATGGGAGGCGTGGAGGCGTCAAGGCGTCACTGCTTACAACCACAATTGCAGATTTAACCACGAGGACAGGTTGGAGTAACCGTGTTTGTGGCGCTAGCCGACCGCGCAAGGTAAGGCAGGATATCTGCCAGAATGGCACAGTTGGCAATCCTGTCTAGTATTCAGGGTTCAATTGCCCCTACAGACATCAACCGAGTTCTCCCCACATACCTCTACTTGTTTGCTCTCAATTCAAGATGGGGGACAAAGGTTCTTAGAAATTGCGTGTCGCGCTCTGCTTACCCTACATGGAAACGGCTGTTACATTGCGGGGCCACTGCGACGACTGAGATGCAGACTGTACAGGCCTGTCAACGTGTTCTTGATGATTTGTGTTTCAGCAAGCAGGGCCCCGGCCTGTCCTGAGGCCGCCCCAAGGCGCAAAGATCAGCTGACTCGCCCGCGCTGAGGCCGTGATGCCCCCAACTGCTGCCCTATGTTGTGCCGCACCCGCGGATTCAAAGTGCAATCCCGTCTTGCATACATTTTTGCACCCCTCGGAAGAAGTGCACTCGTGTTGGCCGGCGGTGTGGTTGAGCGGCCGTCCGTAAATCACGTGGCTGAAAGCACGCTAGCCGTTCCTGGTCAGCGGCCAAGCAGCCCTCGCTGGACAGCCAGATCCCACGCCCCTCCTTGCCCTTCCAGAAGCCTTCCTCCTTACCTCTCCCACCCAGCTCTCCTCCTCCCGCCCATCGCGCCCCATCCCTCGGCGGCTTGATATTAGCTCGCAACCGCACTGTGAGCGTTGTCGTTGGTGTTGTGTTGTCTCACGTCCCCCCGTGTGGAGTTGCCAGCCTACGACGGCACGGTGATCACGATCCTGCTGCCCTGCAAAGCCTTCTCACCACGCCATCTGTCGCTAGACCCTGCGTTCCTGCGCAACATCTCATCCATACCGTACATCCACCATTCCGACATTACTTTCCAAGAACCACCTTTTGACTCTGATGCAGTGTCGCTCTTGTCCTCTGAGCTTAAGACCGCCGACCAAGACATTCTTCAGCAAGCGATTCAGCGAGCCGCCTGCCACTCCGACACCCAACCCCGTCTTCGCCACGGCGTGTTCCATGCTGCTATAACCCACGCACCCAAGGCACTGAGGTGCGAAACACGACATCGCATATCACTCTACTCGACAGGCACCATCACTTACACCGTCACGATACATCGATTGCGGTCGACGCAGGAGTCCGCCCACAACACCAGGCGCCATGCAGAGCCAACAGATGGCGGCCATGGCTGGAATGAACGCGGCCGGAGGACCCGTCGGCGGGACCCAGATGATGGCCAATCCGCCACTCCCCCAGCAGGAGGATATGAGCGCGAAGCTCAATACATACATCTACGACTACTTCCTCCGGAACAACAACGTCCGTCTAGCGAAAATGATGATCGACTGCGATTTGAAGATGAACCTTAACCCAGATGTTAAACCGAGTCCGAGTGGAAGAAACATGAATGGCGTCGACGCCATGGATGATCTAAAGGACGACCTGCCAAGCCCCAGAGTACCCGTCAACCAGTCTGCGGGTAATTCATTTTTGCTAGATTGGTGGTGCCAATTTTGGGACATATTCAGCACTGCCCGCCAGAAAAATGGCGGCAAAGGGCAGTCGCAGCAGTATATGATGTATACAAGAGTAAGCTTGCCGATATCATGAGGTGTATGAGAGTTACTTACAGGTAGCTTAGAACCTCTCACAAGCGCAAACGGAGCAGCGGCAGCAACGCATGATGATGGCTAACAACGGTATGAACCCCGCGCAATATCAGAACATGATGCGGGCAATGCCGAATGGCGCAAACGTAAACGACCTGAAGCGAGCAGCCGCAATGAACAATCGCAACCCGTACGTCGCAGTTCCGACTTCCAACGAGAGTACCGCTAACCCGCACTCACCTACGCATAGGCCCAATCCAAACCAGATGGGGGGTATGAATCAGATGAACAAGCAGGCCATGATGTCTGCGCAGATGCAGAGGGACGGTTCGGCCATGGACATGAATGGGCAACGCCCTCAGTCGCCTGGTTCGACTGAAAATGCGCCGTCTCCCAACAAGCGGCCACGTGTTGAAGGTAATTTCAACGGTCAGCAGATGGCTGCGGCACGCAGTCAAGGCATGCCGCAGCACTCGATGGGAGCCACTTCCACAGGGCAGGCTAACCAGATGTTACTCGCAGGAGGAATAAACTCTGCCAACATACCTGGCAACCAGTACAATGAATTTCAGCAAGCACAGAATGTGCACAGCAAAAATATAGAGGTATATTCCCATAGCCTGGTCCAACAACAGAGAACAGCCTTGAATAACCATACAATGGCTCAGGGGATGAATTCTGGCGTCCAAGGATCTCCGATGAATCAACAAGGTCTAGACGGCCAAAACGACGTGTTCGCCGGCAATCCGCGACCGCAGATGCCCGCCGGAGGCCCGGGGGCACCTCAGGGCAACCACGCCCTGCAAGATTATCAGATGCAGCTCATGTTGCTCGAGCAACAAAATAAGAAACGATTGTTGATGGCTCGACAAGAGCAGGATAACATGTCTGCAGGCCCTCATGTTCAACCCGCTGTCGGTGCCCCTGGATACCCACCGTCCATGTCACCTCAAGGGAGCAGAGCCGGCCCGTCGCCTAATCCCGCGGACCAGATCAAGAGGGGAACACCCAAAATGAACCAACAAGTTCTTCCAGGATCGCCGATGCCAGATGCAGCCATGCAGCAAAATCGAAACTCGCCAGTGCCAAACTTTGACCACAATCAGATGCCGCCAGGAATGCCTCCGCAGTACTACCCCAACATGCAGCAGACCCCTATGATGAGACCCCCCAGCTCACATCCGGGCAACTTCAACAATGGCCAGCAGTTCACCCCGCAACAAATGGAGGCCATGCGCCAAAACGGAGGTATGCAGAATGGCGCTTGGCGGGGTCCAGGACCTCAAGGCATGATGCCAAACCAGGGACAACAGCCAGGTCCAATGAACAACCCCCAGCAAAGAAACCAGATGCCGCCACCTCCCGCACCGCCGGCCGGTGAGCAGCCTCGAACACAGGAGCCATCCCCTTCGCAGCCCGCCGCAGCCCCGCCAACGCCATCCCAGACAAACAAACCAAACCCGAAAAAGAAGGCTACCAAGGATAACCAGAAGGTAACGTAGTGCGCTTCCTCGCTTTCTCTTCGAGCATCGTTGATGTTAATTGCAGAAGCCCGCGAAAAAGAATGCGGCAACTGCAGGTGCTACTCCAGCGTCAAATGAAGAACCCCCACCAACCCCAACTCCCTCAACCCCAATCACGCCCATGCACCCCGCTTCGTTCAATAAGGGGCAGAATGGTCAAGCACAACCGCAGCCTCCCGCACAACAGCCAGCGGCCGCACCTGCACCCCAACAGCCGTCCGCAATGGACAACGCCAACCAACCGTTTGGAGCTATCAATGACGATGTAAGCAATCTCCTTCCCCCGCAGTGGATCTACACTAACAGCCGCTTAGGGCGACTTCGGTCTTGGCTTCGGCCCTCTAGACGGTCCGGATGCTCTGGAGAACTTCGATTTCGACTCCTTCCTGCACGTGGATGACGGTAATGGTGGCTTTCCCGGGCTAGGCGGCGACTTTACCTTTGGCGCTGATGGCGTAGAGACTGGTATCGGCGATCCATAATCGTGCAACTGAATGCTGAGCTTTTCTTGGTGTGCAGGTCTCCGAGAACGATCGCGTTTGGGAGCCGATATTGGATGGGTTCTTGGAGTACCCTAGCGTATTTCGCTGTCGGTCTCGTTCGCTGGCTAGTCTACCGTCCTAGAGTTGAGTTGCGCTGTGTCGCCGCTGTGGGAAACAAAAACGTCGTATACCCGTCCTCTTTTTACCTCATTTCTTCGGAGCTTGGGGGATAACGGGCGATATGGATATTGGTGTCATGGAGTTTTGAACTTCACGGTCCGAGGTTCTTTTTTTTTTTTTGGTCTGTATCTTTCGCTAACTTTGTGCTTTGAATGGGAATGTGCGTCTTGAATACACGTGTCCCATGGCCTACTGTTTTTCCACTTGCGTTGTTTATGCGATAGGGAGATGAGGGTGGTGAAGAGCGATATACGAGGGTGTTATACCACCTATATTTTTCCTTTCATAGTTGGAAACGGAACTTTTCTGCTCTAGTTTGGAAAGTTGTGGATATGGGTGGCGGATGTGTCGTTTCTCCACTTCGTGCTTCTGCTGATGTGTGGTACTTTTTTCGTCTTTTAAATATTTTCTTACCGTCACTGGTGCCCAATATAGTTTATTTGTGTGGATTTTTTTTTCTTTTTTTTTTAATAGGTGGCGCTAGCTCAGCTCTGCTTTCATATACAAAGCTGCCTTTTCCGTTCCCCGCTTCTACGATATCGAGCTGCCGGCGTAGGGATTCATTATACTTCTGAAATTAAACTTTCTCAATGAGTCTGAGAGCTTTTTTTTGGCTTTTTCTAGTTTTGTTTTTGAGTTGTGCAGTTTAAGAGAGGGGGTTACGAGTATATGTGGATTATAAAAGGGGAGATCGAGGAATGGAATAGTGGTGGATGGTACATGGGGGTGTGGGTGGTTTATATCATTTTTTTATTTATGGTGTTTTTGACTGTGTGTGCGGTTTGCGTGATTTGTGACTGTGATGTTGGGACAGAAGGAGTAGTGGATCTGCTCCTTTGCCGTTGAGGATCAGGCTGGTTGATGGTAGAGGAGCTTCCGATGGTTACGTCGCCTTGGCTCATGGACACATCTTATCTTCATCACCATGAGAACGCAACTGATACTTACATAGTAAATTCTTTGGCATCCATCAACCTTTCTGTGCTCCGTCTTTTTTATCCACTGCTTTCTTCCCGCTCTTCCTGTCCATTTTCGATGCCTTCAAAGGGTATAGGTATCGGGCGTTAAGTCGCTTATTGGGCTATTTTAATTTTATCTGTCATAGCTTACAGGCTCGTCGAGGGGACTCTTCTCAGCTCCGTTTTAACTATCCTACAGGCCTTTCTTCTCTGTCATTTTCTTCTCATTCCTTTGGCATGGAAATATTCAACCCGAATTCCTACATCCAAATCCTCTACTGAATAACATTATTCACCTCAACTACCTATATCGGAGACCTTGCAGCGCCTCTACTAAGCCTTCTCTCTCACAGCTCTTGGTCATCCACCTTTGTGATTGGGATAGGACAGATTACGGAGCGGATTAAATGGAATTCGGCTCGGATTTGAGGATATTAAATATAGTCAAATGCTCAAATTGCTTGGTATAAAAGGCTTTGGTAGCCCTCACTTGGGATAGATATTCGGGGAGATCCGCCTTTTGGGAAGACTGGAGGACTGGGCTTGAGGCCATAACGTTTTCTGTATGCTACTGCTTCTCTCCAAACACGGTAAAGTTTACCTGAATTTTCTCCTATGCGGTTTCACTACGAATTGCATAACCAAGTCAATGCCACCACCACAACATTTCGCACGAGAAATGTCAGTGCTACAGTTCACCACCTTCTCACTTCACACGCCCTTACGGGCCGATGCTCTGCGTACTAATACTTCCCGTTTTCTTTGTCATATCCAAATTCTTACCAGTGCTTATCTGGCCGCCCAAACCTCGGGTTCGTTTAGCATGAGTAACAATCCTCCCAACTGTGTCCTACCAGCTACGTCAAACAACCAGCGCCATAGCTATGCCAACACAACGTCCGTTCATTGGCAGCGTGGCCCCTCAGCAGAGTCCCAACGATATAAAGTCCTTCTCCATTCCTCAATCCAACCCAGGAGCCTTCCCAGCTAAATATCCCTACTAGTACTTCTAAACTTCACCTCCTACAACATCACGCGCGACGACGTCCCAGTAGACCACTATAAACCCATAACCCGTCACCTTAGGCCCCATTTACACCGCCCAGCGAGGGAATGGAGTCCAGGCGACTACAGACGAGCTCAAGATCCGAAACCAGTACCCTGGCCCTACACACAAACCTCAGGGTGTTAATCTGCCACCAGAGACTGTAAGGCAGGGTGGACAGGGTGAAGAGGTTCCGTAAGCTCCTCGGGCTCTAGTTATAATTCCATTTATAGGTCTAAGGATGTGGACTTTCCCGGGACAGGGTAGTGGGAATGGGAACGGGAACATTGGGCCTCTAGAAGATTCAGTACGGAGAGATGAGAGGGGCGGAATAGAAGCTTCTTTCAACAAGACGTAAACGTGGAGTAGTAGTTCGTTTTTGTGCGTACTGGAATGGTATGGAATGGCATTTAGTGAGTTGATGTAGAGGAATTGAAATTTCTTGAATTAGTCTCTTACGGAATGGATTTGAAATGCTAGTATTGTATTGGTTAAGGGTCATTTGAGTGTTGAGATTGATGGTGAAGACGAGTGTGTGATATAACGTGTTTAGGTGTGAGAGATAGGTTTTGGGACAGAAAAGGGCTATTCTATGGACATGATTGCACTTTCTAAATCCGAAGATAGAGTGGTTAAATGAAGATAATCGAAGCAAGTTTTACAGGATTTGTAATGGGCGTCTTTCTATATATAGATCAGAAAGTGAAGTAGAAGTGTAGAGCAAGGAAGCAAATATACACGAAATGGAGAGCTTGGGTCGGGACAAGCGTAAGGCGTAGGTGGTGGATGCGAGGGTGGTTGTTGGGTGTGGGAAATAGGGGAAGGTGAAATGAACTGGCTGAAGAACGTAAGTAGAATGAGTATTGTGTTATTTCAATTGTCGACGAGAGGAGAAGGTATGGGCAAAGAGGATATATGCATTGAAAGTACGTATCCCCTAGTGTATGGTAGGATGGGATGAGTGACAGCACTGTTTCTCATGAAATCATAGATCGGCTTAACCCAGGAGGATAGAAAGAAATTACCTGAATATAGGCGCCCAGCCCGGAACACAAAATGATTCTCCAGATCTTGTATCGCAAACTCGTAAGCAAACAGTTTTACTGATCTTACTGACCTTAGCGCTCTATTATGTGCTCCCCAACCACGCACCTCAACTCGACAAGTTGTCCCATTTAAGGCAAACCGCAAACATCCTATATCGGCGAACTTTACCTCCCTTCTTCCATCTTCTTCAGCACTTATCGATCCGAACCTTCCTTTCGGTCCTTGACTAAGCCGTTAGTTTCGCTCAAACAATGAACACAATTGCCACAATCACTTTCCCGAGCTTCCCTCACTCAAACGCGCAAGAGTAACAGTGCCAACGCACTCTTACGCAACACAAAAAGCCTCTGTGAGTATAAGAGGTTCTTGAATCCATTCCTTGATCCTAAATTCCATCCTCATCTCCCATTCCGACCCCGACCCTTATACGTTCTTCACACCTCGAAACATCCCACAACTCCTCATCCCAAATCCAAAATGCCATCCCAAAAACCCCAATCACACCAACGCGAAACCCAACCCAATTCCCAGGGACAAGGTGATATCACATGTCCAACCTGCAATACTCCCGGACTGCGACCAGCCGCTGGCGGAGACCAAGGCGGACAAGGGGGGTCGGAACAGGGAGGTCAAGATGGCGGACAGGGAGAGCTCTAGACAGAGTACGAGAGATGGTGGTTATCGATAGTGTGAATGGCTTCTTTCAACAAGAAGACTGATCGGGATTGAGTGGATGGTTCAGAGCAGGGAACAGGATGCGCTCACTACGCTTTGAAATATTAAGATCATAAAATCTGCTTATCTGGCAAAAAAATATCGATTGAGTGAAGTGAGCAAAGGATACGACATAGTGACATGAATTTTTTCGAAGTGCGTCGATAATCAAAGACACAAGGTAACTTCTCGCTTTGTCTCAAGCAGGACCTTGGGACGTCTTGATTTGGCTCTCTACATGGTCGTACCCATACCCACCATATCCAAAATCCCCTATCTTCCTTCTCTTTACTCCTTCTCACCGATAAATAAACTGCACATCCCCCACACCCTTAATTTTATTCTCCACCACTTGCTCACTCATCTTCAACTCCGTACAAATCTCATCAAAACTATGCATCCCCCCTAGAAACTTGATCAACGGGAGCGCATCTCTTTCTGGATCCGACACCAGACTATCGAGTCTAGCGATATCCTCTTGCTTCACCCCTGTGCCCGTATTTCCTGTAAAGTTTGACGCGACGGAAGGTTTGTGATTAAGTTTACCACGAATAGTAGCCTGATCGTCCTGTAATTTTGTTGGCGGAGCTGATGGAAGCGAAGATGATGTTGCAATTGCGTATCTGTGTACGCGGTACAGAAACCCTTTTATAACGCCGAAGGTGATGAGGCGTCGGACGTCAATGTCGTGCAGAAGGTCTAGGTTCTCTAGACACCAGTTCTTGAGTGTCAGGCCTTGTCGAAGCGAAGTATACAGCGTGATCAGCGTCTCGTGGGATATTTTGAAATCATCGTCCTCGGTTTGCTTTGCGACGCCTTCGAATTCTGTTGCGGTGACTGTAGATGCGATATGTTCGCTCCGGTGCGTGTCGGAAGATATTGAAGATCTGTCGTCCCGGCCGCGATCGGACTCCGAACCCATTTTTATGCCTCTGCCAATGGATATCCGTGGGACTTTTACATATCGGGCGCATTCCTCGCCAACGACCTTGTCAGTGATAAATCCCCCAATCTCGGCTGTTGGTGCGTAGATCGCGCCAAAGCTAAACACATCGAGTACAACAACGCACCCGTAGTATACTAAATGCTGAATGGCTTTTCGGGTGAGGGATAAATCGGTGTCCGCAAGCTGGGAAATGTGCGAGACGCTGTGAGTACCGTTGATGAAGGGCAGAATACGAGTGATCGTGAGATCGGAGGAGATAGGTGATGTGAGGCTTGCAAGTGAGATGGTGAGTATGGGGACGTGGTGCGGATGGATGGGAGCCGGAGGAGCGTGTGTTGGAAAGAGTTTGAGGTTGATGGTGTTTGACTCATCTAGTACTCTGTTAGCATTATTACTCTTCGCGCAAAATAGAATACGTACCTATGGGGATCATGCACTCGCAGTAATTATTCAAATCCTCAAGTATCATCTCACACAGCGCATAGACTTTCGACCCACTAGCAACTGGTCCAACATCCCATACTCCTGAGTCTGCCTTTCGATCCAAGTCAGCCAGATCACCAAACCCCTTATACCCTTTCTTGTAAACCATTTTATCATCATCGTCGTCCCAAACACCTTTTTCCTCTCTACTCAGGAACCCACCCTGTTCTTCTAACGCTCTCAATAGCCGGCCCAATTTCCTCACCACCTCACCCCAACACCCCCAGTCAACCACATTTTCTTCGATTACTACGGCGAAATTGAATATGAACTCGTTCCTATAATATTTATTCTCGCGTATGCAGACTGGATACCCGATGACGCGGTAGTGGTTTGTGCAGAAGGTAAGGAGATGGTCGCAGAACTGTTGTGTTGGTATGAGGTACGTTGTTATGGAATCGAGGTCGAAAAGCGGGGCGTTTAGAGCGGATGGAGAGGTGCTGGGGGTTATCGAACCCTCTGGGACTTGGTGGAGGACGCGGGAGCCTAGAAGTTTGTTAGCTTTGGTCGAGTTCGGATGTTTTAATCATTGGTTAAGCTGGCCTTTCTCATGGTGGAAGCGCGTAAAGAAGATAGCTTTGATTGCGCGCGTAGGCATTGGAGTATTGGGTTATTAGAGCTGCGCGTTGAGACCTACATGGCTGAAATCGTGGGTCGGAGGAGGGATGGTTGGAGTATGGGGATTGCATGACGGTTGGCTCGTGCGTTAAGCTTAATTTTGGCATTCAACGCGCGCTATCCATTGATCTGCATCCGCCAAAGCTTAACATGCGCTGAGGGACCTTCCTGCACATAAGATTCATCCCAGCCATTAGATGTCAGACCCTCGAGCCCATCAGTCTGGTTACATATTAAACCCCAGCTCTGCGCACTAGCTATTCATAGCTAACCAGCCCAACACCCTTGACAATCTCCTCGAGGTCAAATCATATACCCGACATCTCCTTTTATGACTGCTGAACGCTGCTCACAACCTCCGTCGTAAACGGCCACGGCCTACTAACTGGCATTCTATCTATACCATTCTTCAGCCAACAGCCGCCTCTTGTACTGTAATTACTGTATGCATACTCCGGATGCACGCTCCACTCTGGCACACAACTAACACCAACACACGATACTCATTCGTGATTAATTAAAACGAGCGGGAGTGGTTGTGATAGCTGCACGCATCCATACACGAATCCCACGAGGGCGCTGAGACCTGGAACATGTCTGATATAATTCATATCGGTGAATAAGAATGGATGAAAGGACAGGAAGCAATTACTGTTACCATATCTTACCGCATTACATACGCGGATGAAAGTTGTTGCGGCCTTTCGCTAAAAGTCACTGTGTATTGGGGGCCGTTAGCAGATAGGCATCCGAATTTTGGGACTACGATGATCGATCGAGCTGCGCTGGCACTAGCCGTTGACGAAGACGCTGTATTAGTGGCCGAAAGTGTGGGGTTTGAAGAGGGGTTTGAAGAGATGCTTCGTCGGAGAGCCTTTAGGTCGTTCTGGTAATGGTTTGCTGCCATGCCTCCACCTACGTCGCTTATGGCTCCGGCTATAATTATTACAACGAGTACAATTATGGGACCAAATACGAGAACAGAGAGCCCGCATATCATCCTCCGGTTGTGTACTTTCTCTTCATTTCCTACTGGCGCTTCTGTTCCTGCAACTGCACATGCCGCCGCCCCGCCGCCATAAATATATTTGGAGGTATCCTCCTCTCCTTGGGCGCGTACAGCTTGAGCGCCAGACGCCCGTTGCTGCAGATTTTAAGGGACCCAATGTAGCTGGGTATGCTGTAAATGGTTGGAGTCTCGAGTGTGGGGACGTTGGTTCTGAAGGTTGGGCTGTCGTGCCTGCTCGCTCCTATGGCAGAAACTTTAGCATAGTGGAAAGAGTGAGACAGATTCATTTAGAATCTTAATTTTTTTGGAAGACATTTCGGGGGGCAAATATTGTTGAAAGGCTCTGAGAACTGAGTCTGACAGTCAAAGCTAGAGCATATTGAAATGATGGTGAGACAAGGCAGCAGTAGAAATTGAATGGTGCGACCATAAATTGTGGAACCTGATGAAAGAAATGGGAAGCAGAAAGTAGTACGAGACTTTCGAAGAAATATAAACCAACACGAGCTGGACCCTGTCTGCCTACCTTTCCCTCTCTCAAGATGAGTAGCCGTATGCGAATTCAGGATCAATGTCAAAGATCCCAAAGTATGCCTTGATGTTGACGATCTATTCATCAAGGCTCCAGATACCTCCATAGGTATACCAAAGCCTCGTGTGTCATAACGAATTAGTATCCGGTCCGGGGCGATCCCATGCACGCATATGCGTTGACATTCTCAGCCTGGCGCGGCCGACTTGGGGGCCGTGGACTTGACATTTGGGAGTAAAGATGTGCGAAGAAGAGCGTATCTCTGTACCTGAACTAGAAACGTTGAATGTGAGAGGCGTTCGGAACCTTAACTGCGCGGTTGGGTCGAAGGGAGGTTTGGAAAGAGAAGCGCACGGACCATAGGTTATGACCATGCTGCACAATGAGTGAGGCATACCAGGTATGCTGGGATGGTAAGTTCGTTCCATTGCTCATCATAATAATAGTGTAGAGTAAAAGTTATACAGAGAAGAGAAAATAACATGTCTCCCAGTCCCTCACTCCGAATAAGCCGGTCTAACAGGATGACCAAATGAGATCCGCACCAGTAAAGTGAGCGTTGAGGGTATATCGCAAGTAAATCAGCAGAGACGATCATACAATATCCGAACCAGTATTAAACAACATAGATGGAAAAGGGGCTTCATCAAGTGGAATGCGTTTGGTTACGCGTTGATGATAAGGTTCCGCTGTCCGGCATCTTCGGGGAAGCACCCAAAAACAAAACGATAGAGGTCTCGCATCCATGCAAACTGTTCACTACGTGCCATCCACTGAACCGCTCTACCTATCTCACTGGCGGTGAGTCTACGCAGCGGTTGGTTGTGCACGTTTCGTAACGTCGGATCGGCCAACACGAGCTTCTTGTAGTTCTCAAAGAGCTTGCTTTGCCAATCGATTGATCCGAAGCTGTTGGAAGCAAGTGATCTGATGAAGTCCGGGAGAGGAACTTGTCGCGTGTAACCAGTGTTGATCGCAGCCTTGACGATGAGACCCTTCAAGCGAATGAGATTGGGATCCTCACGACCTGCAGTTGCAGTCGAAGAAGTATGTACGGATTGGGAAGCGTCAGAATAGGTCGAAAGACTAGAGGCGGCGGAAGACCAACGATCGTGCGTGCGCGTCTGACCCGCCTCAGGGCCTAGAACTAGAATGTTCGGAACGTTAGGTTCCTCTGCAGGAGAGAACTCTTCTCGGTCGTCGAAGATGGTGGTCGGGGTTTCAGGATGCAATAGAAGTTGCCTTCTCATAGAGATCGCAGAATGATACGATTCGTTCAAGCTCGATGAGCGGCCAGAACGTTCAGAGAGGGAGACTTGGGATTGTGACACAGATGCGGGGGGGACGAACGTGTATTGAGAAGGCCGCGGGGTTCCACGTTCGGGTCGTACTTGTGTCCAGCCTTCCCGGAAGAGATCGCACAGCTCCCAGCATGCTTGAATGGCAGATCCAAGTAGCTCTTCGTCCGCTGGTTTATCGTCGCGACTATTTTGCCGAATGTTAAATAGCATTTCGGCCAGGGACCAACATGCGTGGAGGAGAGCGTCCGTCTCGTCAGGTAAGGAAGTCCGCTGTTTCATCAATCGGTGACACAGGGTCAAGTAAAAGTCCAAAGTACGTTCACGAAATGCTTCTGGAAGTCGCCGGTCGTGGGCGTTGTAAAGATGGTTGTTGAGTTCGAAGCTGACCCTCAACACGGAGTCTGCCGTCTGGTCCCCACGGTGCCGAACTTCGAACAACGCTTGACAAAAATCTCGACAGAGTTCTAGCGTTGGGGTGATCTGACTGGCGTGATCTTCATTTCTGCTTTCGTAGAGTTTCTGGCAAAGCCGCCAACAGCTTCGCCAAGCATGCTCTTGGACATTCCCCCCCCCGGAAAAGTGGAACATCCTCTGACGATGGTTCTGGCTCAGCTTTGCAAGCGTATTACACAACGTCCAACATTCACTCAAGGCGGTCCTTAGAGAAGCAATTTCTCTCTCGGTTTCGTTGATGTCGTGCAAAGCTTCGCCCATTGTCTGGGTGCCCATCGATACGGAAGATGTCTCCTCCTTCTGCGACAAGGCACTTTCACTTTGCTCAATTGTAGAAGAAGTTTCGGACGTGCCATTGTCATCGGTCTCAGCAATGTCTACAAGGATTAAATACTATACTATAATTAGGTCTTGCAATAAACTTACCGGCAAGGCTGACGCAGACTTTGCTTCGTCTCTTATTTTCCTCTTCTACCTCCTGGCGTGTCTGCGCTCGAGGAGTTGTTCGGTCCGGAGGCCCTTGAGGGCTGACGGTAGTGTCGATCGGATATGTATACGTTGAAGCATGCTGCCGTTGTTCAGCAATTACAGACTGCTCTCGGATACACGAAATGAGAGACAAACCTTTTCGTCAGGAATCATATTTGCCTCCGGCGTTTGGGGCGACACCACAGCCGTAGTATCCGACCTGTTCTCATGGGAAGATGCGGCTGAAATAGACACCCGATTCTGCGTAAGACGTCAGCGCCTATGTGGTGGACCATAATCTACGCGACACTCACGAATGTTTTGAAGTTTGTTGGGGCATGGATGACGGACTGAGGGGCATCGTCAGAATCCGCGCGTGTGCGCACTGGCAGCGTCGTGTCAAGCTTAGATGGCTGCCATGCAATTAGAATTGCTGCAGATTCAAAGAACCATGACCTCGAGTCTCTGCTCCTCGTACCTTTGCCTGGTCATCCTGGCTCGCTGGACTCCCAACGTAGTCCATATCCGGAGACCTGATATCGCTCAGCTCGTCCTCGCTAACCTGGTTCACCTGCGCATCATCCTCGATCTATTTGATGATGATTAGCATTGTTCGTGGCTCCTAGTTCTGACGGAATCTACCTCAGTTGCGTTCGTTCCATTGCTATCGACTGGAGAAGGGTCTACGGTGGCCGGGTACGGGCTCGGGGGGGGGACCAAGTGGTCGGAGGTGGTGCCTGACAACCTTTGGGTTTCCATTAGCGCTGTCAATTCGGAATGCTCGACGCCGAGGGGGCATCTCACCTATTTGAAAAGACCTGGGCGAAGGTGGCGGGAGAGCTGGGGGAGTCGGTATAAGGGCTGAAAGCAGATTTCAAGCCCTGCGTAGGAGATGGCATGAGCTGCGTCGCCGTTGCCATGCTCGAGACAGGCCGTAATCGCGTTGCAGCGCCAGAGCTGCGCCGCTGACTAGAGTCCTCGGGAAGGACTCTGGAGGTCTGAAATCCGGCTGCCTATCAATCAGCAACCCTGGAGGTTTGAAGGCCGCAAGGCTGAGCGATGAGCTCCCCCAAGGAACGAATCAGGGTGAACAGCGCGTCGAGAGGACGTTGGTTGCAGCGAGGGGACGTCGAGGTAGCGGATGGGGGCTTTTTGAAGTAACAGCGGGCTAGTTGTACGTGGCTCCCGGGATGCGCAGACAATGTTTTGTTTCAATAGGAGCTCTGCCCTCGCGTGGAGTAATTAGGCGGTGTTGGTCTGCTCAATAGGTAATCTTAGTGTAACTGAACTCCTCCACCTGCTTGAGGGCCCAAGTGTCTTCTCCGTTCTGACATGTTAGCCGTGCCGTCGCCCGCGCTCAGCCCAATAGGGTGGTCAGAAGGCATCAAGCCTCAGGGATCTAAGCGCCGGTGGGTTGCTGGGCGGCGAGATCGTCTTCCCTTTTGCCCACCCCATCGTCAATCACTAAGCCTAGCACACTCCGTCCACCACCGTCGGGAACCCCTAGAGACCCATTGCTGTGGTCCGGCGAGGGCGCAGAGATGTTTGGGAAAGCCACTCGCAAACGGTGCAAGCTGTAGTTTGGACGTTGTTTCGACATCTCTCAATTCTACCTGTTCTGTTTTGAAATTCTCCGCAGCGGTACCTACATATGCAAGAGACATTGTGCTTCACCAATTCCCCATTCCGTCGCTCAATCACACCGGGACACCCTCGGATTCGCCAGTCTCCTCGTCTGCCTAGTCCAGGAGGGCTGGACGTACGGTGCACTGTCTGCTTATGCTAAGCCATTCACCGGCAGTCTCAGCAAGAGAGCGAAGTTACACGCACTAATGCACGAGGTCTTTTCCACCACACTTCGAATTCAATATAGAATCAATCATATGCCGATGCCACCGAAACTGCAGCCTTGCGGCAGAGCAGACACTTTTTGCCCCGTCTGACGGTGCGATTCACATTCCCCGGATTTAAGCTATAACGTGCCTACGTCGACGTGGCGGTCTCGCGCCAAATGGATAGCTGTGGAGTTGTGACGGCTGACTGGGACTGCTCTTCCGACGACACCGCCAGAATTTCGTCGCGGCGGGATCATTCCTTTGGGTTCCTGTGGCACGCTGATCGTCATGGACCATGTCTCCTTAATTTTCCTCGACATGGGCCAGAAAATCCTGTGGAGCGGAGCAGTTAGGGACCTGAATTGACCAATGGCCTCAATTCGGTGTCAAGGCTCACCTCTGAAGATTACTGCATCTTCCATAAATGATTTCACATGATTCTTTCTTCTTTACTCTCCATACTTCTCCCACTCGCATGGTCAGAAGCTGATAGGTAACGCGCTCCTTCGCCTGTCATATATCCTGCGGCCGCCGCGGCGCATAATTACACGCGTTTGCTGGCAGTCCTAAATGAAGACAATAAGGCGCCATTGGGGCACAGGAACGCGATGATTGGGGTACTAGGTCAGCCCGCATGTATAACCTTCTATGTGACTAACAGGTCGCAGATTCGGTCAATTGTGTATAACTTTCAGTTCCGCGGGCTTCACCGGGTTGGTACAGTTATGGAGGACGGGAGAGCACGGCTGGCCAGCTTGGACGAATTCCAGCTTCATCCTGTGATGGCGCTGTTTCTCGCACGAGTCGCAAACGCCGACTTCCCGTTTTCTCAAAGAATCTCCACCGCCTGTTTCTGAAATTTCTCTTTACAGCCCTTCTGTAGAGTCGTCCCCACTCTGTTTCCGTATGCCCCGTTGCATTCGACTCAATTCTTGGCATGAAATGCCAGCAGTCGAAGCACTGGTGACCTTATAGGACTATGGGCGCTTAGGCCCGCCATGTCTTTGGCAAACCCTATGCATAACCAACACTGCTAAATCGTTTCTGCATACGAAGCTTCTGGATACAGTTTTATGGATTGCCTTCCCTCAAGCAAACTGGACTCGGGCTCAGTCAAAGCGTTAAGACATGCCCATTCCTATCTCGGTCAACGCGATGTTTCTCCAACTGAGCCGACACGGCACACTCTCCCGTCCAGCTCAGGCCAGTTTAATCAGAGAACTCAGCCTCGAGCAAGGCTGCTGCAGAACTCTTGGTCCTTGTCAATGAGGGATTTGAAAAGAGTGGAGTTGTGCCATAAGCTCTACCTTCGGGGTGTCGAGAACTTGTGACGCTACGTAGGGTTTCTGGTTGCACGGTATTTCACCGATCTTGAGCCACCAACATATCAAAGTGGTAGTCTTTTGACTGTCATCATACAAGTAAAATTCAGGCAACTCGGCTCTTGTAAATGTTCCGCACCCGCAATGCCTCTCGACATATTGAACTCGGGGTGCGGATCCCCCAATACCTCAACACACTCCAGTTATCCTGGTAGGAACCGCAAGGTTCAACATCTCCCTGCAATGGCACCCCTCCTTCGCTTACACACTGTGTCTACCGCGAGACACGCCTCTAACGCCGTCAGTGTGGTCCAATTTCGGAATGGAAGCGGTGAGTGTTGAGCAATTTGTTGAAAAAGCAACATGGAACATGGATTAATGTTCAGTGTCTGATAGGGCATGGAGAGTCCGTGATGCGGTTCAGCATAACTTCGTGTCGTGAGCGCTTACTTGACCAACGCATCTCTCTGTTAAGTCTTAGTCTCCTTATGCAAAGCCTTCGCCTAGATATGCTCGGACCCTACGATCATCACTGCTAGGGTTGTTACTCTGGTTCTGCATGTGTGCACGGAAAGCGAGGCTTTAGATCCAACACCGACTGAGATGCATGCTGGAAGACATCAGGTTCAACCCATGGCTCAGCATCGCCATCTTCTCAAAGCCCGGTCTCTCCAGCACGCAAAAGGAATATGATCCGATGCGCCTGAGGTCGTGAAGATGTGCACACCATAGAAAGCCATTCTTTGGTACGCTAGTCCAGTCCCCCCTAGCTCACTGCCAGTTGCCCATCACCACCACCTCTAGTGGACTGTGCCCCTTTTAACTTTCGGATTCTGTCATTGTCATCTCCATCTCCATCTCCATCGAGGCAGTCAGTTCTTGACACGATCTTCAGGATTATCTCACAGTGAGATCCTCGGACGACTTGCACCATGAGCTAGAAGGATGGCAGTCGGTCTCCTGGTCTGGACCTCCCAGCATCACAACTCTGTTTGATGACGGCTCCAGTATCACGATTCCATCAGTGAGCACCATTTTATCTTTGCTCAGATATTCTTCAGTTGCCGACTACGCTGCAACAGTCGATGGTTCTTACGCGACTACTTCTTCGACAATCGCGCTTCCGTGCCTCTACTATCTCAGAATGCGGACGTACCCAAATCTGCTGGGCGAACAATACAGGAGCAGAATTGATTGCAAAGATAATTTGTTGGGTTCTTGCACACGTACATGTCATACCCAGGCAAGACTAAGATTGTACGAATCGTGAGCGAAAGTGGTATGCGAATCCTGCGACATTTCGGCTCAAAACCTCACACCATCACATTCGGGTGATAGCAGGCGAGTACTCTGATGCTCTTAAATAAGTAATCTACAGTACACAGAGGTCATTCGCTATGTTCCAATAGCAATCCTCTGATCACCCGGAACCGCACCAACTAAATTCTTCATGCTGTCAACTACAGAGCCGCGTTCACGTACTCTGCAATGCGGTGTTTTACTTGCAACATTTCACTAAACCTCAGGCTGAATTCCATACTTCTTCCATTTTTTGAAAGTAGGAAGGCTGAACCTACAGAACTGTTGGCAGCTATCGACCTTCGGGGGCTTCCCCTTCTCTAGTGGCTCCCAATTTGCTCAGACCGATCCCTTAGCAACTGTGGGCTTTGTTAACAGCATTCAGGCTCTACCACAATAATATACAGGCTGTGTCCTGTTCCTTCACAATCCTTGATCTATCAAACGCATCAAACGGATCGATTCCTATCCTGAAATAATCACAAATCTCTCCTCGCACGCCAAACTATTTTACACATGCACTGTTTACACAACGTTGAATTCAAGACTTGGACGTATACTACAGAGTCATGCAAAGCAACAGCTTCTAAAATAGCATTGCCTTAGCTTAGGCAATCTTTCAGGGTGTTAGGGGGTATCGTTCGTTTTGGGAAAATGCGTAGTATTTACACGTACATCAAACAACAGGCCGGCAGATCATACCCCGCATTCAACCCCACGGGTTATTCCATTTACTTTCACATAATGAGATATGCTTTTGAGTTTGGATGTCGTTCCCGATTATCAAGTAACCAATCACAGCAGGCAAAGAAACGCCCTGCTCCAAAAGAAATTGATGCTGCTTAGATCGTTGCATATCTTATTTTTATCTCACCATCACAACCACATCACTGTCCATGCATTTGAACTCACAGAAACGCAGCCGTGTCTCCGATAAACGAGGTCCCCAATGAAGGTTTGCAATTGATACTAATGGCTTGCGAGAGCAGCTGCCATGTGCCACATAATCACAGCACGGGTCTCGACCCAAGAGTTACCAGAGGCGTCAAAGAGGCTTTTTTAGCAGCTCGGCTCTGCAGAACACCTTCGTGATGTGTGATGAAACGTCGCACACACGGCTAGTACCCTTAGGCCTTATTGGGCGTTTTCTAGTGCGGCATCTTCAGGAGAGCTGGAGATCTCATGTGGCAGAGCCTCAAGGCTGCCAGCTGAAAACCTCGCCTCAAAGTCCAAGTATCTTTCAACACCGTCAGTTCCAGCATTTATCTCTCTCCGTCACTTCTTGTCGTTCGCTTTGCATGTACGCACCATAACCAGACGTCCAGCACCAGCTGATCACCATGCCCCTCGTCCGTCCGCCCCCCACATCCAATACGTCCTCTATAACATCGTCACAGCCCACCAAACAAATTCCGCCCTTCGCAAACTGCAAACGCACACAATTCGAAGCCGGGAAAAACGACTGGTTTCAAATCACTGCACCTCATCATTACACTAATTTCGACGTCTGCCCGGACTGCTTCAATAGCTCTATAAAGCCTACCGCCTATGCTCGCTTCTTTAGTCCACAGCCCCCCAAGCCCGAGGGTGTCCGAACACGATGTGATTTCTCCGATCTCTGGGTTCGTATAGCGTGGGCATGGTTATACTCACAAGGCGTGCCAGATCTTACGTTGCTGGGTAGCATAACCGAAATGCAAGATCCTGAGGGCAGCTGTCCGAATCTAGACTCCGAGAACGAAGAAGTCAAGAAAAAGCAGAAACCTTCGGCGACGCGTACGTGGTACTGTCTTCGAGACCCGCGAACTGGTGAGTTGGTAGAGGATCTTACAGTGTGTTCACACTGCATCTTACAAATCGACACCATCACGCCGTGTCTCCGGGGAATCTTCGTTCCGGCAGCTGGAGGTCAGAAAGTAGCTGCTACATGCGATCTCATGGTCCCGTATTCTGAGCGTACTATCAAGTATCTAGACCAATTCATCGACGTCGCTGAGAAGACGCTGAAGACTGGGTATCGAATCGTCACACCTCTAACAGACTACGTGAAAAAGTGGGCACCAATTCCCACATGTCCAAAATCCACCCGGATTCAAGGCCGGAAATGCTGGAGCATGTCCAGCGCAGTCCCCGAGTTCACTGTTTGCGAGGAGTGCTATATCGAGCATATTCAACCGGCGCTCTCCAAACCTTCTCCGGCCCTCGTTTTCTCACAGCTGTCTATCCAGCCCCAGATCCCACCCTCTGGTTTCCACTGCCAACTGTCCTCTCCGCGTCTTCAACAGTATTGGGCCGATGCGTGTAGTACGAGTGATTTGGCGTTATTGAGGCAGAAAATTATGCAAAGGAATACGAAGTCGAATGAGTTCACGCAGAAATTGGAGGGTATGAGGATGCAGTATGAGCAGCAGAAGATACAGGCCAAGTTTCATTATGATATGATGTTGATGGAGCAGAGTAGTGCGTTGAATGCGAGTTTGGCATGGCAGATTGGGGGTGGTTGGGGTGGTCCTGTAAGTTCACATTGTTCTCAACCTTTCCTTTACAATCCGTTCTGCAACTATTACCACCTCTCACTACAACCGTCCATATACATTCCTTTGTTATAACTCTCTATATACAACCCGTTTCCAACCTCTTCGTCGCAACCCTCCACCCACAGGGTTTATACTTAACGCACCATCTACATCCCTTTATTTACTATCTCTCCTTTATAGTCCCTTTTTATAACCCCTTCACAACCTCCCCATAACCTCCCACAACCATACAACTATCTCTGTACAGCCCCTTTACAAGCCCTTCATAATCCCTCATCCATAATCCTTTTACAGCCCTCTATCTTTAACCCTTCCACAACCTCCTCCACTCCCTATACCCCTTTTTACAACCTACCGCGCAATATGTCCAGTTACTAATACATTTCAAGACCGATTTCCGAGCCACAAACGCGCACATGAGTCAAGGCGCTCAGATGGAAATGCAAGCCAACATGACGTTAGCAAATATGCAGATGGTGGAGAAAGAGTGGAAGGACTTTTGGGAATAAGCAATATGCATCCGTCCAGGATACTATTTCCGCATTTTTTAGGCCAAAACAATATCCATATAATTTCAATCGTCCACTCAGCATATCCAGTAAGGATAAAGCATTCACGATATCAGTTCATGACATCTCGACAAGCAACAATTCAAGTGGAACAGTTGAACCAAATTATGGCAAAGATTTCTCTGTAAGTAGGATCAGGAATGAAAACTACATATCACAACGGCTGGATTATCTTCTCATCTACCACTCTTCGACCTCACCCTTCTTGGGTGCCTGGATGCGGACGATTTTGTCGCAGTTCAAGAGGCATAACGGGTCAAAGGCTAGTTTGAGTCTCCGCATCGCGTCGACAGTGGCCTCGCTGAGTTCGTGGGGAAGATAATCCCGTTTCACGAGCCCGATGCCGTGTTCGCCGGTCGCAGTCCCTTCAAGCTCAATGGCGCGCTTGACCATCTTATGAACGAGATCTTTGGCGATGCCGTATTCGGAGTCTTTGTTATACAGTAAAATCGCTGTCCAACACATCAGCATCTACTTTCCTGATCCATAGCCTAGACAAAACCAGGAAATCGAATGACAACCAGGAAAATAAGTGTATGAACTTACAGTGGAAATTCCCATCACCAACATGCCCCACAATACTCCCCACAAGCCCACTCCTTCTAATCTCCTCCTTCGTCTCCTCGATAATTTCAGGGAGTCTCGATATAGGAACCGCAACATCCGTCGTCCAGACCCCCATATCCTCTCCCTCCCCCTTCGCCATAACACTCCACAGCGCCTCCTTCCTCGCACTCCACAGCTCCTCCTTCTCCTGCTCACTCCTCGCAAACTCAAAGCTCTTGCTCCCCGCACTCTTCGCCAATTTCTGTACCTGTGCTATTTGTTCTTTTACAGAGGAAGGCGTGCCAGCAAACTTGAAGAATAGTGTAGGGGCAGGCGTCCATTGTTTGTTGGTCATGCCGGCGTCATTGATACATTGCATTTGGACGTCATCCAGGATCTCGATTGCGGCGATGGGGACTCCGGCGCCGACGACGCGGAAAACGCAGTCTGCGGCGGAGCGTACCGAGGGGAAGGCGCAGACAGCAACGGAGGTGTGTTGGGGTTTTACGGTTACTTTGAGGGTTGCTTCTGTTACTAAACCTAGCGTTCCTTCGCTTCCGATAAACATGCGAGTTAAGTCGTATCCCGCAGAAGATTTCCTAGGTCTTTGGCGTGTCTTGATGATAGTTCCGTCTGCGAGGACGACTGTGAGAGACAGAACCCAATCTTTCATCGTGCCGTATCGATATGCGTTTGTCCCACTGCATCCCGTGCCCACCATACCTCCGATCATCGCGCCTGGTCCGGGGTCTGGCGGGAAGAACAAATTGGATTTCGCCAGCTCTTCATTGAGAAGTTCCCAGCCGACGGCCGGCTGGACTACGACGTCCAGATCCTGAGCGTGCAGCGCCAGAATCTTATTCATACGCGAGAAATCAATACAGATTCCACCTCTTGTGGCCGCGAAATGTCCCTCCAAACTCGTCCCCCCAGAATACGCTGTCACAGGGATTTTTCTCTCGTTACAAACCTTCATAATCTTGCTGACTTCCTCCGTGGACGCGGGTTTGACGACACAGAACGGGAGGTCGTCGGGGGATGATGGGTGTGACGACCATAATGACCCGGAATGCGATTCTAGTTCCGATTTCTCGAGCGAGAGGTTTTCGCGACCGACAATTTCGCGGAAGTCGGACCAGGCGGCCTGCAGGTTTGATGAAGAGATGTCGTGGTTAGGGGGTGTGGTTTCGTAGAGGGGTGTTGTGGAGGATGTGGGAGGGGCGGCGGGGAGGGACTGGCCGAAGTAGTAGCCTGTTGCTCCAGCCATGATTGCGACTATTCTTAATGTTAGTATAGATATCGATTGGGTTATATCTAGGAGGGATGAAATGCCATACTAGCAAGAAGCTGTACGGTTCTGCTTCTGGAGCCAAGCTCCCTCTGCTCAGCGAGCTTCTGTTGCGCCTTCTTTTCTCGTTGGACTCGAGTATGTACGCTCTCAAATAATTGTGCTGTAAAAGGCTGTTTCTCATCTTGCTCATTGCTGGCATATCGCCGTTGGGTTTGCGCGGTGCATCGTGGGGAATTTCTGTAGGTAGCGGAGACTCTATGTGAGCTCCGCAGAGCAATTGAAGCTCGCGGGAGACTTCTCAAAGACATTACGGATGTAAAGACTGTGAGAGCATGATGCTCATACCAAGAGTGGGAGATGCGGGGAGCTCTGAAGTTATGGAGTGAGGTCTGTCTTGCCTCGGTGCATCTTCGGTGGAGCGGTCGGACCATATTTGCATCGGTTGCATCCCTCGACCCGGTTCCATGGGACCTCACGTGCAGCTGGGCATGTAAGTTGCGTTGTCACAACACCGTTCTGGAGTACCGTGTAGATATAGATAAGGATGTCACTGCTAAGCTCAATGGCATGAAGCCAGAGCAAAATCCAAGCAAGATTCAAATTGTAGGATCACAGGCACCGAGCCATGTAATCCGGCGAGCACGCAGTGCTGTTCTATAAAGAGACTGCGCCATCCCATTCCCATGAAAGGTAGATACGCATGCCACCAGTAAGCCATAGCCGAGGCCACCCAATGCGCCAGAGTAAAAATAGAACCTTCCCTAATGACACCGTGCCGTATACCCTAGAGGAAATGCCCGCTATAGATGCAGCGCAAAGTGAAAGAATAGAAAAGGCCATTGCGTCGTGAACCGATCATCGTGAGAACCGGACGCCACGCTGAAACCAAAGCAAAAGACCGGAAAGAACAAATCCGGGGTATTGGAGGGTGATGCTGACGCGATGCAATTCGCCCGACTGGATACCCAAATGAAATATTGAATGCAGAAAAACAAATGTAATGAACTCCTTCCATGCAGGATAAGGAGATCGGATGCAAGCCATACCTACAGCATCGACCCCGGTACCTGATATGTTGATGGGTGAAGGATGTGGCATGGTCGTGCATGCATTCGCTTTATGTGGCAACCATCTTCGAACCAATCGCTCACGAACTCACATGCAGCTTCCTGCCAATCCTGAGCAACCTCGTCTTGAACCAAGTGACAAATCGAAGCCATCGACCCTTTACCGCCCTGCTCTTCGTAACATGAGGTGCGGCGCCGTTTCCCTTCTCTTGGTCAACCGACACGACATGGGCGGGAAGCGAAAGGGAGTGGGCTTTTCGATGATCAGAATACTGTCTACCACCGAGAGGATTCATCTTCTCGTTTGAGACGCTTCCTGAGAACTTGTGTTCCTTTCTTTCCTGTGCATCGGATTTGCGCCTTTGTCTCTCTTCCTTTTTGTATTGTTTGAGGTGCTCCTTCTCCGCTTGCTTGCTGGCCTCCTTCTCGTACTTTCGTTCCTTGGCACCTTCCTTCTCGTTGAAAGCCTGGCGGGCCGCGCGGATAGATGCAGCACGTGAGGCGGGATCAACAACGGGAGAGTCGCGTCCTCCGCGGATGAAACCAAAGGCCTTGTCAAACGATGTCCGAGAGCTGGGGGAAGTAGTGTCTGTGGATTTTAGAGTGTCACCGCGTGACCGTGATTGCATAGGAGGCGAGGTGAGAGAGAGGCTGGTTTGAGAATAGCTCCCGAGCCGTGTTGAAGAGCCGGTGGTGTGGAGGCGAAGTGCTGGAGATGTTCCCGGTTGCGAAGAAACCGAGCCAGATCGCCGAGCGGGATCAAACATGTTTTGTCTTAGGCGAAACTCCTCCTCGGTCATGATGTCATCTGCTTCATTTTCGCTTCCCACGATAGACGACGGTGTTGACTTGGAGATGGGCGGTGTATAGGGCAGAGGTGTTTGGCGGATGGAGGGCATGTATGGAGCCGTCGGGCGCTGCAAGCTTGACGAGGTCGAGAACTGCGATGTATTGCTGGTCGAGCGGTGGTGGCGGTGACGACTGTTCATCGGAGAGAAGCTGACTTCTGATACTGATCGTGGGTTCCCGCTGTGGTCAGAGATGCCCAATCCTGTCAGTCCCTCGTTCTCCGCCGCTGGGCGCGACAAGTCCAGGGCATTGTTGTCTTTGGAGGAGAGCTTCCTGAGGTATGGCTTGATCTTGAGCGGGTTCGAGGAAGTTGCGGCGGGCATGGGACGAGCAGGTTCGGTCCAGGGTTCTTCATAGGTGACCTTTGGGGTCTCCGAGCGATTAAATGCGAAGGCCGCAGCGTCCGTAAGCGGGTTTAGAGGACTTGTAATAGATGAGGCTGAGTTGCCTCGTTTGTGAAGTCTGGCATGGCTCGACGGCGCATGCGGTCTGGAAGGAGCCATGGTGCTATGTGATGAGGATACTATCTGGACATGTCGAATAGAGCTGGCGGGCGCGGCGGTGATGGTATAAGATTGTTGATGTTGAACCATGTCCGTGGTAAATAGTGTCTGCGGGGGTGAAACACACCAAATATCACCAAGCCAACATAATTTTAGGTAGTCGGAAGGATCGGGAGAGATCGGTGACGAATCTCTTCGCAGATGCAACCTGTTGCTGGCGGGCCGCGGGCAGCCCTGTGGCTTTGAGGGTTGATCCGTGGAGTGAATGGCGGAGAGTTTGGTGATCGCTGGAACGACGAGCAACACTCGACGCTAAGCCGTCTCGATGTCAAGACCTAGACTGCGTAATCGAACCATCAGCCCAGAAAGTGCGGACGGACAGCAGCGCTTATAAGCTTAGAGGGCACGGGAGACAAATACTTGGTTGAAGGATGAGGGGAAGAGCGGAGACGATGTATATGTGGAACGAAAGAAATCAGCCCCGCCGCCAGACAGATAGACCTAAGGATAAGCAAGTGTTAAGTAAGGACCAGGCTAGATGAGTACGAGCGGACAAAGCGCATCCTCCTCTGAGGCACACACACACACTGCTGCTGAAGAGCCCATGATACCAAGAAGACTGCTCCTCTCCGCGTTCTCCGCGTCCGCTGGCTCTAGAACACCGCAAGCAGACGACGATGCGCCATCCTGTCCACCACGCACGCAGTGTGGCAAAGGCACGTCGCATTCCTCGCCAACACGAATACCACAGCCTGTCCCCGCTCTATTCGCAGCTGCAAACGTATCACTACGTCCGCAATAGGGCCTCCCCCGGACTTCTTCGCCCAGCTCTGCGCCGCGTATACGGGCTTGGGCTGGCTGGTCGTTGATGATGGAGAGAGACCTTCCTACTTGACACACGGGTTCGCATAGGCCAGAATCCTGGATCCAACCAGCAGGGCTTATTTACGCTGCAATTGACCGGTCTCGCGCAAGGCAGGACGTCGCATCTATGGCTGCGCTGTTTATTTGTTCAGACTGTTGTGGTCTCAGCTTGCGAAGGTAGCACCGGCCGCGAGCGGCTGTCAGCATATCAAATTGTTGGTTGTTGGGTCTTGGATTTCCCTCAGACAGCCTTTTGATTTGACATTTCACATGCCGGCAGACCCCTCATTCTCCACGAAACAGCAACCAGGAAATGCTTATCTCAAAGCCTGCGATCATACATAGCCAAGCAACCACTCTGGATCCACCCCACGACCCCGTCCGCTAGTGTGCGCCGGCTCCAAGTCACCTCATCCATGGCATCGCGCTGACGTTTAGTGTTCTAACCTCCACATTTCAGTGCTCGCACGGCCCCAGCAGTATCAATTTACCTATCACGGGGGCTTATCTGCACTCCGCACAACGCATAAGCCATGGCTCCTCAGACGCCAGAGATCTATCACTTCCCCCCAACCTCACACGTCCCCACTCCAGGTTGCCGGTGCTGATCTACAGATCGGTTCTCCCAGAGAATCCGACCGCCGGATCGACGCGCTATGCCTTGGAGAAGAACGTCTGGCTACAGGGCGGCGTTTTCAAAACCCGTCGAGCCCATCAACTTCCACTCCGTGACCCACGAATGCTACGCTGTCTTTAAAGGGTCCAGCAGGCTCCTTCTTGGTCGGGGGCCGCTGGATGACCCAGAAGAGAGTGGCATTGAGATCGACCTTAGGAGAGCAGACATTATTGTTTTACCTGTATGAGACGTAATCTTTCTCATTCGTCGTTATTGATGTTCATGGATCCACGGTTGTGTCGTTAGCGAGTTGCCCATGTAATGCTATCCCATGCACTGCCAGAATGGCCGTCGCTGTCTGTGCGCTCGCCAAGAGCAAATGCGGCCAATTAGAAGGCAAGAATCCTGTATTAGTAAGTGACCACGGAAAATCAAAACTCAAGATTTTAGATAGCTGACAGTCAACTCTACAAGTGTATTTATTAACACCATACTTAAATTAAGAGCCTACACATTTCAAATTTAATTCTACAGTGCTCTAGCCTATAAATCTTGCTAATTCAACCTGTTTTAAGTGCTCATTCCAGTATTCTCCTAATTTACAGAGTGGTATTTGACATAACTCACACCCAAACTTCGTCTCTGGCGTACGCCGACGTACATTAGGATCTAGCTTACTAAGAGGGCTCTCTCTTCCGGCCAATAGCAGCGCATGCTGAGCAGGTCCTAACTTTATTACTAATCTTAGTTGGCTTAGGTCCGTGTTCTTCTATTTTGATGTGATTACCTCTCATAGAGGGTGTACGGGAAGCTCCTGTTAGCTAGCCTTGCAGAAGCATTAAATAGACCATTAACCAGGCTTTAAAGGAACTTCTTATAACCCCCTCTTTTTGTATTAGGCTTACTAAAGAAGCTTGAAAGCCGATAGCAATTGGAGAGAACCAGATTAAAAAGAAAGAACCAGAGAGGCTTCCAGGTCTTCCTTTTAGCCCGAAGAGTCGAATAATAAGAGGTACTTTAATCAAAACGATCGACGCCGTTCATGAAGTGATTAACTATATAAATCAATAAATACCGGAATAGAAAGAACTTTTACTGCTAAGTCTCCAAAAACTAGTCTTATACACTTAGCGTTGGTAGAGGTTTTGGCAGGTCTCTTCCTCTCTCTCTCAACTGTTTCCTCAGGCCGAGCGACAGTACTAGCAAATAAGACGACCTAGGCGTCTTTCCAGGCGAACTGAAGAACCGTTTTGTTATCTGACACGTCGTAATACAGCTCCCCCCACTGTAGGTCGTTGGTATGGTATAATTTAACATTCATCAGCTTTTGAGAGAAGCGCTCTCTTGATTCGTTGGCTACATCCTCCCAATCTTCATCCTCCCAATCCTCCTTATCCACCTCCTTCTCATCCACCTCCTTCTCATCTACCTCCTTCTCATCCACCTCCTTCTCATCCACCTCCTTCTCATCTACCTCCTTCTTATCCACCTCCTTCTCATCCACCTCCTTCTCATCCACCTCCTTAGGTGTCGAATATGGGAGTAGAGGAGGAGGTGTCTTTTGGCTCAAATCCTGGTTAAGGCTATAGCTGAGAACTTGGCTGGGAAACTGGGCATTTTAGCTGGAAATCTAGCGATTTTCCCATAAGATTTCGACGTTCTCTAGAGCCTGTTTAGCCTTCTAGGAGAGAGTTGATTTCCTGCTCGTGCGCCTGAGATTTTGGCTAAGATTTTAGCTAAGATTTTAGCTATAATTTTGGCTAAGATTTTGGCTATGATTTTGGCTATGATTTTGTCTATTTTAGGTGACGTTTTCAAGCGTTCCTATGGGCTTACAACCTTCGTTTTCTACCTCCTTTTACTTAGCTAATGTCTTGGTCCTCTTCTTAGGACTTTAGCTAAGAAATTAGACGTTTTTAGTAGTATTTTTCCTCTTTTCCCCATGCTTCACAAAGGGCTTGTTTTGAGTAAGATTTTAACTCAAATTTTGGCTGAAATCCTGGCTATTTTCCTGGGTCTCCTGGCTGAGGTCCTGGCTAAGAATCTGGCTATTTTAGATAGCGTTTTGAGACCCTCTTCTACGTTTCTTATTACCCTTTTTCTTGTCTAGATCTTGCTTACGCTTTGTATGAGTTGTATAGATAGTCCCTATACCTCTTATCTCTTCCTTCCGTAGGCGTTCTAGTAGCTTAATTGAGGTAAAGAAGTTATTAATCCAAATAATATAGTAATTACTACCTAAAGAAGATCCTTCTTCCTGCCTTCTTAATAAAAGATCTAAAACTACTGCCTCTGTAGGAGTAAATTCTTCTTTCTTAGTCTAGTAAAAATCTAGCTTATACGGTTTATTAGGTCCTTTAGTATGAAATAGCAAATTAAGTATATAGCCCTTTATTTATTCCACCCAGGAACTTTGAGATCTCAAAGCGGGGAGGGGTATCTAGTAACGAGTTGTATTATTCTATCTATCTATTAAAAAGATAGGATGGAGTAGTCTATGTAGATAGGGATTCACTTAGCGGCTGAATTAGATCCGATAGCCATCTAATAGTGATCCGCAATAGGCCTTAGTGGCATCAACAATCCGCTCATTCATAGGTTATTATTCCAACACTAGTAACTTTTCTTTTTCTTTTCTAAATATGGACGTAAATACGTCTCATAACAATGCGTAAGTGACTCCAAAAAGGGTCCCTTCTTAATTGTCATATTGTGCCGTTATTGTGTTGCAAAATTAGATTCATTACCTTTCACTCCTATTATTCGTTCCTATTGTTCGTTCTTATTTGAGGTCCGATACCGCTAGGAGTTTGGTCCGAGTCCTGTGTAGTGCTAATTATTTACTATTGTAGTAGCTATCCCTATTATTAGGTTATCTAATTGTTTCTGGTGTCAAATCTAGGCATAAAAAGAGCCGTCTCCTACTGTTTCTCTTTCTGTAGACCAATTTCCAATCCTTCAAGTCCTTCAAGTCCTTCAAAAAAAATTTCAATCAATTAATCAGTTAACTAATTAATATGCTAATTCCCTGCCCTCCCACTGCTCTTCCGGAGGCCTTCTGGGTTATCTGCCTGCGTTCTATGCAGGCGTTCGGTCGTGGGCGTCGCGTCATCTTTAAGTTCAATAAGTTGAACTCAAAGAAATGTGCATATTGCACATTACAGAATGAGAAATGCATTCCCGTAAGTGCCCTGAATGTCATCCGAGTTCACTAGCTAATAGATGTCAGATCCCCTGGTACGTTAGGGAGGAGTATGCTGCTTTTTGGGCAGCTATAGATGATCTGGTGTTGGAGGAGGAGGAGGAGATGGATTTAGAGGAGATAATAGCCATCAAGCGTGCGGCTTATGCTCTTGACAATGTCGTCCGTGTGACGACGAGCATGATGAAAGAGTCAGGGACTGATCCGTTAGTCTTTGCTCTTTTGGAGGGGATCTGAGGTATCTTGGGGAAGCTCGATGCTCTCTGGGAGAGCATTAAGGCTTTGCCTGCCTCGATTTCCGGGCCGGTTCGTGGTCGGGGCGATGGTGGTGGTGGTGGTCGTTGTTGTGGTTGGAGGGGTTCTGGGGCTAGTCCCCATGAACATAGTAGCAGTCCGCTGGCGGACCCAGATGCTTGATTTGTTATTCTATTCCTGTATTTATAGTTTCTTTTTATGGATCTATTCTTTCCTTTCCACCCATCCATCTATTCGTACATGTGCCTTGTTGGTGTCGATAAACCTCGTTAGTAAACTATTACTATCCCTTTTCGTGAAGGCGTCAGCTAGATTATCTGCTCCGTTTATTTACCAAATCTCATAAAGTTCCCAACGCTCATATGATTCCTATAGGGCTATAATATTAATTATTAAGCGCTTTTCTTTAGTTATTCCGAGTTTAACCAGACACTCATATAATAAATATAAATCTATATAAATGATTGTATTAATCTGAGGCAGATTTAATTCTTATGTAATTTAGTTAAGTGTTGTATTAAACGCGTAGGCTATATCCACTCCTAAAATTATTCTATATATCTTAAATACTAGAACGCTCCTTGTTATGCGTTTGCTCTTAGTTAAAAAATAGTATATAATATTTCCTATTAACTTAAAGCTATTATTCTCCTATAATTCAGTTCTGATAATGATTAGAAAGCTGAGTTGAGAACTCATATCCTTATTATTTACGAATAATCTATCTATGAATACGAATAGTAAGTACTTTTGGATATTAAACGGAATGTAACGAAGTCCCCTATTAGGGTTATTAATCTACTATTAAATTCACTTATTTAGTGTATTAATATTAGTTTTCTCTGGATTTTAATGCTGAGCTGTAATAGAGAGGTTAAATATTGCCTTAAGTTAACAGATTAATACAATGTATACTCCTCTTACTTGTTATTTGATATATCGCTGGTTCAGGTCACTTTTAGATGTGTTAATGAGTTAGAGCTTAAGGCCTTATCTCTTTTATTATACGTGAATTTAATCATCGGATTTTCGAATACGATATTTATTAAATATTAGTTCAGATTCAGGATCTAGCTTTTATTTTGGTTTGGCTGTAATTTAAGCGATCCTAATTTATTCCTCTTTTAATTTAGAGAATGTATTATTATAGAGGATGAGAGTGTCATCTATCTGTATACCTATAACTCCGAATATAGTCCAGGAGTGATCCTTTGTGATAAGAAGACATAAGTCAAAGGATAACGATTTTATGTTTAGTTTATTATAGTAGTGCTTTGAGTATATAGCCTATTAATAGATGCCTGTCTTTATAATACTATATAGTAGTTTTATAATACGCATGATTGTTCTCTTTAAGTATAGGTACTAGATCTAGTAGGGGATTTAGGCTAGTATTAAATATATAAGGCATATATTAGACTGTACATACGCCTGAGTTATATTACGAATCTAAAGATTATAATTAAACTCTATTATCAGCGTAGGTACGATTGCTAGGGTTAATTTTTAACTTATTTATTAGAGAGTTAGGGATTAGATTAGAATTAGGTCCTTATCTATATCTATATATCCCTAAATAACGAGCCTTGACTTTTTATATAGCGAGTCTGTTCCAAGTCCTTTAACTTTCTGAACTATTCTTAAATTAAAGATCCTTGTGTCTCTGTGTTTACTCTAATTATACTCTTTAAATATAAAGACTTCTTATTTAAGTAATACTTTAATCTTAGAGTTATCTAAGGCTTTAAATAGTCGTCTAGATGTTATAATCTTCTCTTATTTTTAAAGTCTTTTTAATTCTTCCTGGTGTTGTAGCTCTTTTCTGTTAATAAAAATATTTTAAATCTTATATAATCTTCCTCGTCCTCTCTTAACAGATTTAGTTATAAGTTTAGTTTAGGTATAGTCCGTAAGGGGCTATGTAAAGAGATATTTAAAGTTAATTATAGATTATATTAAGGGAACTTTAGGGTCAACTAAGTAAGATTTTATAATAATTAATTAAAATTATATTAGTCCGTGTGGTATATTAACTATATAAATTTTATTATTAACGTTAAGTAATTTAAATAGGCCTGTTTATTCTAATACTTCTCTCTATACTCTAATATCACTTTAAAGTAGTAATTAAATAGTTAGGGTAGTATTAGGGCCGTTTCAGGTTATAAAAGTAAGTGTAATTTAGTTTTAAGTGTAAATTTTCTTAATCTTGTGTATTACTTTCCTAATTACTTCTACCCTTTTATAGACATCTAGTAAGGGTAGTGATATCTTAGTTATTTTTAAATAAGCTCTAAAAATAAATAGTATTAGTATAAGGCTATTTAGTTTTATAGTATTATTAACTACTTTTACTGCTAACTATAGTGCGTTGTCTAAGGTCATACTAGTACTACTTTTAGACCTAATTATATTAAAAGCTTATTTTAATAGTGCGTGATATTACTTAATCTTATTTATACTATTATAAGCTTTAATAGGTATTTTCTTAACTAAGATAGCTATAGAGAATACTTTTAAATGAAATTTAGAAGACGTAAAGTTCTTTCTGGTATTATGCCTAAGTATTTTAAGGGGGCCTAAGTAGGTATCTATCTAGTAATCCCTTAATATATTCTAAATATATTTAGCTGTTTAGTTTTTTAGGAATCGTGCTACTTAAAACCTTATTATAAAGTTAATAATATAAATTACCGGATAGTTATTTAGATAGAAGATATCCACTATGATCTTATAGTTAAAGTTAAACTCTTTATTACTTTTTAAGCGGAATTGGAATCGTCTTAGGGCTGTTCTAGATATCTAGTAAGTATAACATTTCTTAGTAATCTTTTATAAGATAGATTTGTCTATAAGGTCTTCTAGATTTATATATTACAGAAGATTAGTTAGTTTCTTTATTAAAAAGTATCTAAATTTCTTATATAACTGCTAGAGTTTTAGCTTAGTAAGATATAATATAACTGTCTCTTTATTATTCTATAAAAGTAACTATAAATGTCCCTATTTTTAAATGACTAGTATTCTCTTTAATTTTTATACTAGCTTATTTATAAGGTTGTTTAGTTTAACTCTAAGTCTATTTATATCTACTAGGTAGAGCAAGAATAGTGTTCTTATTAGCATAATATAAAAAGTTATAAGTCTAATTAGAGTCTGAACCTGAGCTATACTAATAGATATTACGGATTCTTTTTTAAATTAGATTTTATATAATCTAGTATTCTTCTTATTAAGCTCTATTTTCTTGATCTTTTAGAGAGCTTAAAATTGTTTCTAGCCTATAATTAAGATACTTACAGCACTACTATCTAGTAAGATATCTTAGAAAGTATTAGAGAAGTATTAGTATATATTTATAGTAAAAATAGATATATCTTCAGTACTCATCTTAAGGTCATCTTTTATAAATTGATGAAACATTATTTTGTTATTAAGAATTGAGACTAGATTTAGGCTATTTACGGAGTTATTTATAGTAGTTATAAAGAATTATTCTATCTTATCTAGGTTATCTTTATTAAACTTAGTTATTAACTAATTAACGGTTTATTCTGTTTCTTCTTTAGTGACCCAATTTTCTAGTTAAATTCCTTTAAACTTATATAGAAATTATTAAAAGGTCTTCTTTGTAGGATTTATAGATCTATTTTAGAATTATTCATAGCTTCTCCGGCGTTTCTTTAGGGAGTGTTTTATTAACTAGTATCTATGTTACGGACGGTAACAGTAGAGCAACTGCACCCGAGGAGTTGAGGGAACTGGCGACGACAGCCAATGAAGCCCTGGAATGGAAACGCATGTTCGAGTTGGAAAGAAAGAATTGCAAGCGTGCACGGGACGCTTTGGCACAGGCTAAAGTACGAGCCAAGAAGCGAGGACAGAAATACGGAACCATGCCACAGGATTGGGAGCAGTCACTCACGTGACCAGGCAAGGGCTTGGCAGGTAGAAGAGACAGAGAAGCCAGAGGCTTCGGACATTTCTATCTCTTC
>ML994657.1:1035004-1123553 GCA_010093925.1 Zopfia rhizophila CBS 207.26 | reverse complement strand
TATTATAGCTAAATATTATTATAATTATTTTTCTTATTATTAAATAAAACTAACTAATAATAGAAAATAGGTTTTAAACTTTTACTAAATATATTAATAGTAATTTATTTAATAGGCATAATAAAGTTAATTATTATTATTTTATTATAATATATTAAAAAAGTGTAGTTATTACTTTTTTTAAAATAAATATATGTTTTTAAAATAAGTACTAATAGTACAAAAGCTTATATATAAACTAAAGTTTTTTAAAATTTAATTCTATTTTTATATTATTATTTATAGAATTATTTTATTAACTATAAAAGTAATATTTATATATTTAAAAAGCTTTATTAGTATATACATGTAATAAATTTACTTTTATATAATAGTAAAAAAAGAATTAAATTCTTATAATAATTAAAGTAATATTATACTATAACTATTATTACTAAGTAAAATTAATACTAAACTAAATATTTATAAAGGCTAAATACTATATACTATAAATTAAAAAACCTTATTTAATTTTAAAGACTATTTACTTTTCTATTATAATATCTACTTAAGTAATTATGTTTTACTATTATCTTGCTTTTTAAATACTAAAGCTTTTACTTTATTTCTTTACTTATAGTTAGTAGTTATTTTTTTTAGTAATAATAATTAATTAAATTTAGTAGTAAATTTTTTATTAATATAATTTACTACTATTTATTTATTGTATATAAAGCTATAACTTTTTTATTTAATTAAATATTATATAGTAAGCTTTTTAAATTTTTTTAATATTATTATATATTTATTTAATAACTTTTTAACTTTAAAGTACACTAATATTTTATTATTACGTTTATTTTTAACTATACTAGGTTTTTTAGAAATTAGTTACTTATATTAGTAATTTTAATTAAAAGGTTTCAAGTATTTAATTAATATAGTAGAATAAATTTTTGAAGTAAATAAAAGCTTTAATTTAGCTATATCATTTTCTACTATTTACGTAACTAAAAATAGTTCTTTATATTATTATTTAATCTTTTAATAAACGCCTAGAATCTTAAATTTTTTATAAAACTAAATATTAATAAAATTTTTAGATTTTAATTTTAATAAAGTATACTTACTATTATATTTTTTTTATTTAAATTATTATAAATATAAGTATATTTACTACTTTTTTATATAGAATTTTTTTCTTTTTTACTACATTATTAAATAAATAGTTAATTAGTAATTGTTTAAAGAGTTTAAAGCTATAAACTACTTTATTAAGTAATAAGCTTATTAAAGTATTTATAAAGTTATTTATAACTCTTTAAATTATAGATAATACTTTAATTTAATAGTTATATTCTTTTATTAAGTAAAACCTTAAATTAGCCTTAAAAATTTAATTTATTTATTTAAACTATTTATTTATTTATAAGTAGTATATAGTTAATATTAAAATTTATATTTTTAAAATTTAAAAGATATCCTTTTTATAGTATTTTTATAAATCTAACATTTTGGTTATAAATAATTATATATAAAATACTATAACGGTACTGCTTGATCGGCTTACTATAAATTACATAATATTATAACTAGTTATACTAGCTATAATTTAGTATAGAGCTTAGAGTATAGCTAGCTTGTATTTAAGTTATATACTATTCTATTTAAAGATAAGCCCCCTTTATATCTCTTCTCTTTTTATCTTAGTACAGCTAAAATAGAGCTAACTTATTTTATCTACCTATATTTATACTATAACGTATAAAAACTAAGCCTGTTATTATATTACACTAAGATCTCTCTAATTTAGCTAGATAATAGTAATATAATATTAAGATTAAGCTGCGTAATTAATTTAAGTATTTAATTTATTAATAATTACACCTAAAGAATCTATTATATAACTATACTAAGTTATTAGTTTGTTAACTATATAATTTTTATTAGAAAGTTTTATAGTAGTAGATAATTAAAATTCTAAGCAACAGCCTATATAAGCCTTATATAGTAGGCCTTAAAAGTAACTTAATAGATAACCAGAAGGCCTATAGTGGTAGATAATATACTTATTAAATTAAAAGAAAGCTATAAAAGCTCTAGTGAATACTTCTCTTTTGTGACGGTGCTGCTTGCTCTGCTTGCTATAGGCTACATAATATCGCGACTGGCTACGCTAGGCATGACCTAGCGCAAAGCTTGGAGCATAGCTAGCTCACGCTTAGGCTATGCACCGCCCTATTTAGGGGCGAGCCCCCTTTGTACCTCTTCTCTCCCTATCTTAGTGTAGCTGAAATAGAGCCAACTTATTCTGTTAACCTGTATCTATGCGACGACGCGTGAAGACCGTGCCAGTTATTACATTACACTAAGATCACTCTTATTTGGCTGGATGATGGCGGCATAATATTGAGGTCAACTCACGTGATTAACCTGAGCGTTCGATTCGTCAACGACCGCCCCTGGAGGATTAATTATACGACTACGCTGAGTCGTTAGTTCGTTAAGCATACGATCTCCACCGGAAAGCCGTATAGCAGTAGGCAATTGAAACCCTGAGTGATAGCCTGTATAAGCCCTGCGCGGCAGGCCTCGAGAGCGACTCGGCAGGTAACCAGAAGACCTACAGCAGTAGGCAACGTACCCATTAGATTGGAAGAGAGCTATGAGAGCTCTAGCGAACCCCCCCCCCATCATCTTCTCTACGCCAGAGAAACCGACCCCTGTGAGCACTACTAGCTCATCTTCTCCACGCCAGAGAAACCGACCCCCGTGAGCACCACCAGCTCATGTTCTCCCTGCTAGAGAAACCGACCCCTGTGAGTACTACCAGCTCATCTTCTTTACGCCAGAGAAACCGACCCCCGTGAGCACCACCAGCTCATCTTCTCCCTGCTAGAGAAACCGACCCCCGCGAGCACCACCAGCTCATCTTCTCCCTGCTAGAGAAACTGACCCCCGCGAGCACCACCAGCTCATGTTCTCCCTGCTAGAGAAACCGACCCCTGTGAGTACTACCAGCTCATCTTCTTTACGCCAGAGAAACCGACCCCCGTGAGCACCACCAGCTCATCTTCTCCCTGCTAGAGAAACCGACCCCCGCGAGCACCACCAGCTCATCTTCTCCCTGCTAGAGAAACTGACCCCCGCGAGCACCACCAGCTCATGTTCTCCCTGCTAGAGAAACCGACCCCCGTGAGCACCACCAGCTCATCTTCTTCACGCCAGAGAATCAGCCAATCGCTTCACCCTGCTAGGGGCCAGAAGCTCTATACACATACAATGACGGATAGGTTAGGACCATGGGAAAGCTCTCCACGCTAGAGATGAGGGTCGATCCTGAGGCAACAGCCACTAGCAACGAGTACAACGCCCAAGGCTTCATAGGCGCCCCCCACAAGGCAAGAGACTATCACGAAGCAGAGGAGGATCTAGAAGTGACAGAGGAGGATGACAAGGCAGCTTTAAAGACAAGAGTAGTACAGAAATCGGCAAGAAGGAGACTGTAACCTAGAGACTCGGGGACGAGCCTCCCCTTAGAGGAGGGTAATGTGACGGTGCTGCTTGCTCTGCTTGCTATAGGCTACATAATATCGCGACTGGCTACGCCAGGCACGACCTAGCGCAGAGCTTGGAGCATGGCTAGCTCGCGCTCAGGCCATGCACCGCCCTATTTAGGGGCGAGCCCCCTTTGTACCTCTTCTCTCCCCATCTTAGTGTAGCTGAAATAGAGCCAACTTATCCCGTCAACCTGCATCTATGCGACGACGCGTGAAGACCGTGCCCGTCATCACATATTTAGAACTATTCTTTTTTTACTAGAGAAACTAACTCTTATGAGCACTACTAGCTTGTTTTTTTTATACTAGAGAATTAGCTAATCACTTCACCCTACTAGAGACCAGAAACTCTATATATATATAAAAATAAATAGGTTAGAACTATAGGAAAGCTTTTTACACTAGAGATAAGAATTAATTCTAAGGCAATAGCTATTAGTAATAACTATATATCTATTCTTAAGTCGCTTAGGTGTGCTGTTATATAATATTCTAATAATATAATTAGAAAAAACTACACTATTAACAAGCTTTATATCTAGATATGATATAATAAGAAACTTTTTATAGCTATTATTAAAAGTATTACTTAGAAAACTAATATTTATAAGCCTTAAGAGATAGAGATTATGCTTTCTACTTTAATAACTTTTAATTAAGTAATAATTACTAGCGAGCTAGAGCATAGCTATCTTAAAATACTTATATATTATAACTATACTAATATACTAGAAAAAGCGCTTAATATAACTAAAACTAAGTTTAATAAGGCTAGAGATAAGTTTATTAAGCTTTATTCGCTACTAAATAACACACTTAAGCGCATAGTAGATTAAGAGAATAAAATTAAGATATTAAGAGTATAAATAAAAAAACTTATGTATAATATATACTCTTTCCTTTCTATAAAGGCTAACCTAGTATTATTATTAATATTAATAAAAATATATATACTTTATAGCTCTACTATAGACTTTTTAGAATTAGACTAGCTATATAGCTATAGGACCTAATAATAGTTCTAATATAAAAAATCTTAATAACTAAACTTTTTAAGTATTATTTTACGTACTAGCTACTTTATTAGTTATGTTTACTATAAATAGTTATTAAGATAATAGTTACTCAGCCTAATTTCCTAATCTACTAATATTTAAAAATTGTAAAAATATTATCTTTAATTAATAAAGAGATATTCTAGAGAATAAGGTATATACTAATTAAGACTAGTTTACTAGAGTTAGTAAGTAAGCTACTTAAGAGAATATTATCTCTTATATATATATATATACAGAGAGTCCTGTTAACTAATATTTCTTAATATTTATATATATAATAAAAGAGAGTAAGCAGCTAGTTAGCTATTAATATATAATAAATTATTTAAAGAAAATATATAGTAACTTATATAAGAGACTTAATACTTACTATAATTTTTAAAAGCTTTATTTTAGAGACTCTATTAATTTTATTATATTTTAAAATAACTTTTTTTACCTAGCTTAAGAACGTAGCTTGTTTATAGACTAATAGATAAAAGAATTTTATAAAAAGCTCCTAAATACTTTACATATATATATAGGCATTTATTAATAATAGTACTATAACTAGTATAATAAGTATATAAATTTAGTTTAAGATTTTACTAGAGAGCTAGCTCTTAGCGCTAGGAAAACTATTAAATAAATTAATAAAAAAACTAGAAAAACTTAGCTACTATTAACTTAATAGTCTTACTTAAAAGCTAAGTACCTAACTTATATAGTAGTTACTACTATTCTATTAATACCTATTTTTAAGCTAGCTAGTTACTATAATTACGGAAAATCTAGCTATTTTATAAAAAACTACTAATTCCTTACTTAAATTATAGTTAAAGTAATTAAGTTTATAGATACTAATAAAAAGCTCTATACGCTCTAAGATACTAGTAATAATAAAAAGTTTTAGCTTATTATAGAGAAACTATTAGTAAAGAAAAACTTATTTTAGAGAAATTTTTTTTTAAAGTTACTTTTTAAAGCTACTAACTAGTTTAACTTTTACTAATTATTAGTTAGCGAACTGGCTTTCACCCTGTCTTATTATATTTCTATTAGTAAACTAATTATAAAACTAAGTAGTTTTCTTAATACTAGAGCTAGTAGTTTTATTTTAATACACCTAAAGTATATACACGCTATTAAGAAAGAGCTTAAGATAAAAACTTATTAAATAAAATCTATCCCTCTAGCTAGCTATAATAATAAACTAAATAAATAAATAAATAAATACTTTTAGGCTAATCTAGTACTAAATAACTACTATTTATTAATTTACTTTATTTTCTGTAATATTAGCTGCTACGATCTTATAATCAGCTATAAACTATTTAAGATATAGATACTTTAATTAATTATAAAAAGTAAATACTTAAATAGCTAAATAATAAGCTAATTAACTATAAATATAATATTATTATTTTAATGTGAAGTCTATTAGCTAAAATTAATCTCTTATACTAAGCTAATACTAACTAATATAATAAGCTAATAAATATAGTAATTTTATAATATATCTATAAGCCACCTCAGCGCTCGCTTTAGCAAATAGTATAGTAAAAAAACTTTAAAAAAATAAAAAAAAATAGCTTTACCTATAATAATAGCTAGAGCTAAGTAAATAAACTTTTTATTTTTAATTTATTTTATATAAAAACCTCTCTAAAGCAGGTCTTAAAATTAATACTATAAAAGCTATTACTTTTATAATATACGTATAGTAAAAGAAAACTATACTATTGTATATTAGCATCTATAAAATAAATAAGTTTATTTAAGGTTATAGAGATAAGCTTAGTTTACTAGACTTAAAGCTTTTTTTCTAAAGTTCTAGAAATCTTTTAGTAAAGGCTTCGCTAGAAGGGCCCTATTAATTAAATAATAACCTTACAGAAAAAAAGAAATTTTAGTAGCTTATTAAATAAAAACTATTTTATTTTAACTATACTAGTATAACTTAAGTTTATTTTTTAATAAAAGACTTAAACGTACTACCCCCGCATTATAAAGATATTAACTATAATATTAAACTAATAGCTAAGAATATATTAATATTAAGTTTATTATATAGCATGTTTTTTAAGTAGCTATAGCTTATTAAAACCTATCTAAATAACTACCTTTAATAAGGTGTTATTACTTATAGTAATATCTTATATATTTTTTTAATATTATTTATTAAAAAGCCTAAAAGAGAGTAGCACTTTTATATTAACTATTATAAGCTTAATACTATTATAAAAAAAGATATTTATTTAATTCTGTTAATTTAGAAGACCCTTATCTGACTAGCGCGTGTAAAAATATTTACTAAGTTTAATATATAATAAGTCTTTTATTATATATATTTAAATAAGAATATAAAGGACCTGATTATGTTCTATACTTAGTATAGAAACTATAAGTACTATATACTACTATTTAGTCTCTATAATAGCTCTATTATATTTTAGTATTATATTAATAAGATATTTTATAGTCTACTTAATAACTTTTATATTATTTATTTTAATAATATTTTAATCTATTTTGAAGACCTGCTACAGTATGAGAAGTATATTATTTAAATACTAAAATATCTTTAAAATACTAGCCTTTAAGTAGATATTAAGAAGAGTAAGTTTATTATTACTAGAATAAATTCCTAGGCCTTATTATTAGCACAGAAGGGATCTAAAAGGATTTTGAGAAAATTACTATAATATAAGAATAACTAGTACCTACATTAATTAAAAGCCTATAATCTTTCTTAAGATTTTATAATTTCTATAAAACTTTTTTAAAAGACTATAAACGTATTATTTAACTGCTTACTAAGCTGCTTAAAAAGAGTATATAGTATACCTTTAATAAATATAAACTAATAGTTTTTTTAGTAAGCTAAAGATTTAATACTATTAGATAATATCTTAATTTACTACTTATTCTACTACCAAACGCGTATGGAGATAGACGTAAGTAATAGAGTTATTATAAAGATACTATTATAGCTTTAAGAGAATAGCTTTTAGTAATTTATAGTTTTTTACTCTAAGACTATAAGCAAGCCTTAGATAAACTATAATATATATAATAAAAAAATATTAGCTATAATCTATAGCCTTTAAGAATAGCACTTATAGTTTATAAGTTTATAAACTATAAAGTTATTTAGTACTCTAACTAACTACTATACACTAGAGTATTTTTCTATAAAGTAAAACTTACTCCTTACTAAATATACTAAGTAATAAGTATAGTAGATTATTATCTAATATTTATTTATTACTCTAATATAGCTAACGTAGTAGCTGATATGCTCTTATATAAATAAAAGAAACTAAAGACCTAAAAAGATAAAAATAAAGTAGTCTAAATATATACTATTCTTTTAGTAGAGTAAATTAATATTAGCTTTATTAAAACCATAAGTAATAACCTAACTACGCTATTAATAAGAGATATACTAGCTATTAATATAATTAAAGTAATTATTACTAATACTTTTATAACTTTACTACTTTTAAATAACTCTTACTTACTAATTAATTATATTATTAAGGTGAATTGTAGTTATGAGAGTTTATAACCATTCTAAAAGCACGCCCTCTTTAGTAACTATTTAATATAAAAACTTAACTAAAGCCTTCTTATGCACTATAATAAGCTAGTAGTCTTTATTATATACTTTTTAAAAATCTATTTTATTTAAGCTATTTATGCTACTTAGGTGACTACTTATTTAAATAAAAGAAAAATAAATAAGCTATTTCGCGACTGCTATTACTAAAGCTATATAAATAAAAATATAAATAACTATATAACTATATAACTATATATAAAGCTTATAAATAGAGCTATATATTTTATAATAAAATCTTAAGCTTACTTAAATTACTATTAATCCCTAAGCGAGTATAGTAAAATGTTTTTATAAACTTTAAGTCTTTCTTTTTAAATAAGAAAGGATATAACTACGTTTTTATTATTATAAACTAGTTAAGTAAGTGCTATTTCTTATTATCTTATTATAAAATAACTACAGCTGCTTAAATAGCTAATATGTACTATTATTATATCTAATAAATATTTAGTTTACCTAGATTAATAGTCTCTAACTACAGTTCTTAGTTTACTTTAGTATTTATAAATAAACTATATTAACTAATAAGAATTAAGTAAAAGCTCTTAATGCTGTATTACCTTTAAATTAATAAAAATACTAAAGTTTTAAACTAGTACATTAACCAGCGCTTACGCTTATTTATTAATTATTATTAGAATAACTAGTTAGACCTACTATTCTATATAGACTAGACTTAAGTAATTCTGCTATATAAGACTATAGATTTATTATTCTATTAAATTAAGTTTAGTTACTAGCTAATCTATTACTAGGACTAAGAAGAACGTATAAAGGTATTTATTATAGTTTATAAATAAATATTACGTGAGGAAGCGTAAAGCTATACTAAAGCTTACTATAATATAATAAAACTAGCTATAAAAATAGCTTAATAAGAGATTACTTAACGTATTCCATAACTGAATAAATCTCATAACTGAACGGGTTTGTCATTTCTTGGCATGATAAACAATATGTAGATTTCTTTAAATTATGCTATTACTACCTAATTTTATATAAAGAGAACACTCTTTAAAGCTTCCTTGAGTATAGAATAAGTTCTTGTGGTATAGTCTATTAATCTATAGCCACTATAGTAGTATAAAGCTCGTGCTGAAGCTAAAGCTTTTATATTATTACTTCTACTTTTAGTAACTACTATAGCTGCTATAGCCTCCTATAATAGTTTAATTACCTCTTTAATTATAAGGCTCTCTTTTTAGGTAATATATTTAACTTATATATTACGCTTTTTAATAATCTTAGCGCTGGTGGCTTCTGCTTGCTTTAATTACTTAGTTATAATTATAAAAAACTAAATAGCTTACTTGGCGCTCTTTATAGCCTTTATAAAGGCCACTATTATAGGTGAAATTAAACGCCGTTAAAGATCATGTTAACGACGTTTAATTACTATCTACTACTTCTCAATTTGTCGTACTGTTCTAGGTGTGTTGTTAACTGAATTTGTTATTAAAAAAGCAAGAACTAGTTTAGGTGTTATAATACAGAAACCTTCTAATTTAACGAGCACCTCTTTAGGATTAAATGGAATAATACTAGTAGCTCTAAAGCTTGCTTCTATATTGCTGTAGCTTAACACTTCAGGACGAATTTTAGCGTAGATGCAAAGAAAGTCGTTCACACTAACGTGATATTAACTACTATAAACCAACTATTCAACACCTTAACAATAGCGTCATTTGACAACGCTAAAACAACTAACATCTAGCGGTTACGTAATATGTAAGGAATAGGAGGGCAGCTATAACAGGATAATATTGTTATTTCTTGCGTATATTTCAAATGGTTCAGAACAGTGGCTGCTGTGTCCATCCATAACGAGTAGTCACTTCATTCCTATTATATACTCCTTTGTAACAGGATCAAACACCTGGGTGAGCCAGATATACCCTAATTTATCATTAGTCCAGCCTGTTTCACTAAGAGCAATTTTCCACTGCTCTGGAACGCAAGCATCTTCATCAAACCAGATGTTTTAAAAGACCTTTCCTTTAGCAATAACCATGGCTGGAATATCGTGTTTGGCTGCACTTATACACTTAATTACAGTCATCCAGTCACGATCGCCAGGCTGAATATGGTACTTAGGGCTATCAACAGCTATAACAACCTTAGCAGTTCCAATATCACCCCTCATAAAGCCTATCTTATCCATATTGTAGATATTATTATCCTGAATGTCGTGCTTATTCACTACGTTCTTAAAGAGTCGAAAATGCTCGCTAATTACCTCAGAATCTTCCTGTTTTGCTCGCTGGTAATCGTACTTTTTGCTTTGTGCAAGCTTCACTTCCGGATTGCGTAAAACGTAGTTATTTACCCAGTTTTTGCCTACTAGCTTCTTGCCTTAGAGGCGCCGTAACATATTAGCTATATCCTCCACAATTCGCTTACAAGAAGGGTAACCACGAGAGGCAAGGTCTAATATCCACTTAATAAGCGTCTACTCTTCATCATTATCAAGGTTTCGACTATTTACGAGGATTGCGTCGCGTGGTTGCCGACCATTAAGGCGACATTATAAGGTCTTAAGACTCACGCGATACATACGCGCAGCAGCCTTAATATCAGGAAATTAGCCCTTTTTATACGCGTCCATAGCTATAAGGAGCCTTCCTTATCTTTCCTGGGCCTACTTATTCACTTTTCGTGGCATACTGTTCGTGTAAAGAGTGTGTTGAGTGTTTAGTAATAGTCTTAGCATGGCAGACCCGTTCAGTTATAAGACCCGTTCAGTTATGGAATACGTTAAGTATAAGAGTAATAAACTTAATAGGCTAATAAAAAACACCATAAGCCAGACTTCTCTATAGGAGATAAGATATATATTATATTTAAAAACTTTACTATTAATTAACTTAGCTAAAAGCCTAACTAATAGATATATAGACTTTATTTTATTATAGGCATAAAGAGATACTTCTATTACCTTAAGCTACTACTATATATACATATACTTAATATTTTTTATATAAACTATTTATAGAAGGCTTTTACTTACTTACTATTTAGCTAAATTAAACTTAAGAAACTACCTATTAAGATTAACAGATATCTTGAGTAGCTAGTACAGGAAATCCTTAATAGCTATCTATTTTATAGTTAACTATAGTATAAAGCATTCTAGCTAGCTTATGACTTAGATTCTATCTAATATAATACCTAAAGCTTTATAGATACTCTATATAAGATAAGAGACTATTATAAGACCTATTTAAAGAAAACAGGACTACTAGTATAACTAGACGTTTAGTTAAAAGCATATAAAGTAAAAAAGGACCTGAAAGTAATAAAGAAGAATAATAAAGCAGCTTTAAAAATAAGAGTAGTATAGAGACTAGTAAAAAGAAGATTATAATTTAAAGACTTAAAAATAAGCCTTTCTTAAAGAGGGGTAATATAATAATACTGCTTAATTAACTTACTATAAATTACATAATATTATAACTAGCTATACTAGTTATGATTTAGTATAGAGCTTAGAGTATAGCTAGCTTATGCTTAAGTTATATACTACTTTATTTAAAAATAAGCCCCCTTTATATCTCTTCTCTTTTTATCTTAGTATAGCTAAAATAAAGCTAACTTATTTTATCTATCTATATTTATATTATAATGCATGAAGACCAAGCCTATTATTATAAATACTCTAATTAGTTAAGATTACTAAAAATAGTTATACTAATTTTTTTACGTTTTAATCTTTTTATTTTAAAATAAACGTAATTTTTTTAAGTACTTACATATTACTATTATATATATGTTAAAGTTTTTATTCTCTAGTAATTTTTTTATAAAATTAATTATAATTATATAAAATAAAATAAAAAGTAGTTAAATTAAACAAAGTTTACTATATAGTTTATAGTATTTTATTTAATAATAACTATATTTTTAATAGTAACTAATATATTTGTTTAAGTACTTTATAAGCTTTTATATATAATAATTTACTTTAATAGCTTTATATACTTTATAAAAACTAATATAATACTACTTATTATAGGCCTACTTAAAAGTATTGCCTTAAAATATTTTTAGTATTATTAATTACTAGTATCTATTTAATACATTAATATAATAAAGAAGGTTACTTTTTATAATATATAAAATCAGTATTTTCTTTTTATTAGTTTTAAAATTGTATAGTTTTAAAGTTTTAATTATATTTAACTAATGCTTTTTTTTTATATACTTACTTTAACTAGTTTTTAAAGATTTTATTTAAATTTACTATTATATTATAGTAAGTATATAAAGTATTCTTTATTATAACATTATATGTTTTTACTAATAAATTATTTAAAACGTTTATTTTAAGATTTTTTTAAGTTTTCCTTAAAATTATTAAGTTTTAATAGTATATTCAGTACTCTATATTACTTATTTAAAATATATTATATATTTAGTTAATATTATAAAAAATATTATAATATTTATATAAGCTATATATTTAGCTTATTAGTTAATAAACTAGTTAAAAATGTTTGCTTTATTATTTTAGTTATTGCTACGTATTTTATAAGTATAATTAATAGTTTTAACTTAAATATAAAGTTAATTATATATTTTACTTATTATATAGTTTAAACTAAACATACTACTTTAAGCTTTATAAGCTAATATAATTACTTTACTAATAATAAAAGTTTTAAAAGAAAGTAAATTAGCTAAGTATTATTTTACTTAATTTTTTTTATAATAAGTAGGTTATTTTTTATATAAAAAATTATAACTATAAAACTTTATTTCTTAAAAGAATTTAATTTATATATAACTAATAATTTAAGTTAAAAGGTACTAAAAAAACATAGGTTTTTAAAATTATTTTAAATTATATAAAATAAGATTTAAAGATTTTTTTTTTTTTTTTTAGTTTACTAACGTTATTTTAGTATAGTATAATTTAGTATAACTAGACTTTTATTACAGCCAGCATAAACCTATAGGTAATTATAAGTAATTATAAGTAATAAAATACTATATTAAAGCTACTTTAGTATAAAAAAGAGAAAAGAAAAAAAAGTAAGGCTTTTATAAAGCGTTTTTAAAACACACGTGAAAGTATAGCATGTAACTTATAAATATAATAAGTAACTTATATATAAGATATTTTATATAACTATAGAATATAGCTATAGCATGTAACAAGTTATTATAACTTTAGTACTTTTTTAAGTAGTTTAATAAACTAATAATAATACTTAATATACTATTAAAGCTATTTAGTTAAATTAATATATACTTTAAAATCTTAAAGTGTTTTTAGAAATTCTAAGTTTTAAATTATTATAAGCTTTTTTTAAAAGTATATATTTTAAATATGTTAACTTTTTATTTAAGTAAAATTACTAATAAAAAACTAAAATATACTTTTAAACTACTTAACGTAAAATCTTTTTATATAAATACTAGAAATAGCTAGTTAAAGTACTATAAATAATTTTCTAAAGTATAGCTTATTATTAATATATTATTAATAAATTTATATATAAAGTTTTAATACTTAAATTTTTAAAATTACTTTATTAGTTTACTACTAAGTATATAGTAGAGAATTATAATATCTTATATATTTAGTATAGTGGAAATGCACAATGCATAATACTATAAAGTCTTAAAGTTAAATATAAGTTAATTATTTCTACTAGCTATAGAAAAAGATAAGAATATTTTTTATTTACTAATTAATATAATTACATAATACTTATGCTATTACATAATATTATATAGTAATATTCTTTTGTATAGTGTTTTTAGCTTATATTTATAATATATTTCTATTTTTTAAGCCCTTTATGTTCTCGTGAAGACATATTACCTAAAGGAACAAAAATAAAATAAAATAAAAAATAAGAAAGTATTAGTACTTTTATAAAGTATCTCTTATAATAATAAGAAATATAATAAAATGTTTATTTAAGCTTTATATAAAGTAAGTTAAATATACGTATTTATAAGAGTACTTAATTTAAATAAAGAAATTCTATATACATAATTTCTTTTATCTTTTCTTAATTCTCTAGTTAAGGTAAGCTTGTTATAAAATATAAGTACTATTTATATAAAACTACTAATATATACTATAAAATTATTTTGTTTAATAACCTTTTAATTATATAGAATTATTTATTACTGTTCTTAAAATATACAGCTAGTTTTTAGTATTTTTACATAATATTATTATATACCTTTTTTTATTACTTACTTATATTTTATACTACTTAAACTAAAAAGTCTAGAGTTAACTAGTTAAGAAATTAGTATTACTTTAATTAAATTATTAAATTTATTATTTCTAATATTACTCGTATTTTAGTTTTTAAATTTTTATAATAAGTTTATTTATAACAATTTTATTTTTTTATTATTTAAGTTTTTAATTTTTTTCTGTATCTGTTATATAGTCTTACGTATTTATTACTATATAATACTTAACTTAATAGAGTATTCTTAAATCTAATAATTTTATTTCTTTTTTTAATTTTTATTATTATTATCTTATTTACTCTGCTAGCTCTTCTTTAAATTATAACTAATTAATTTAATATTATTATTATTAGCATTAAACAAATTATTATATTCTATATTATAGAAATAATTAATTTAGAAGTTTATATTAAATATGTTTTCTTTAGTTGTGTAGAAGTTTAAGTTAATAAGTTTTACTTTATTTTTTTATTACTTACACTTTTTTTTAGCTCTTTAAATTTCTTCTTTTTATAATTTTATTTTATTAAACTTTAAGAGTTTGTTATTACCTAACTTTTTATTTAATTAAATGTATTTATGTTATCTAGCTAATGTTATTTATATAAAGCTAATTATTTTCTAAAATAAAAATATACTTTTACTAATGTCTTATAGTTAATAGATTTTTTATATATATTATATAAGTTATAAAATGTTAATTTTTTTAAATAAAAAACTTCATATATATGTTTTATGTATATATTATTTAATAGAAAATTATTACTAATTGCTTTAATATTTTATTATAGAGTTATATTAGTATATGTTTTAAACACATTATATCTACTCTACTATAATAGTTTAGTAGCTAGTAAAATTTCTAATTTTACTATATTAGCTTATTTAACTTATACGTTCTGCTAGTATATAATAAATAAAATTACTAGTTTTACTTAATTAATTACTACCTTCTTTTTCTAATAACTGTTAGCTTAATTCTAAATTTAATTAAAGTGCTTAATAAAAATAGTAAATACTACTTTATTTATATTAACTATATATATATAACTTTATATAAAAAATATAAGTATATTAGCTACTAAGTTTTTATAAATTTAATATTAAGTAATTAGCTTTATTTTATTATAATTTAGTAAATACATAAATAAACTCTTTATGTATATTAGTATCAATTATTTAATAATTACTAGTGTAATTTATTTCTTATTATTTATATATTTATCTTTTTTATTAAGTTCTGTTTTCTTGTTACTAGTTAAAATATAAAGCTATAGCTTACGTTTTTTTTTTAAAAAATAAGCTCTTAGTATTATTATTTCTAATATTTTATACCTATATTTTTTAACTAAGTGTAATGACTATAAATAATACTATACTATTTTATAAAATAAATTTTAGTAAATTAGCTTTAAAGAGTATACTCTATTTATTTTTATATAAAGTATTAATATTTTATTTATTTTCTATAATTAGTGCCATTTTCTTAAAATTATTAATATTTAGAAATTTCTTATTATTATTATTATTATTATTATTATTATTATTATTATTATTATTATTATTATTATTATTATTATTATTATTATTATTATTATTATTATTATTATTATTATTATTATTATTATTATTATTATTATTATTATTATTATTATTATTATTATTATTATTATTATTATTATTATTATTATTATTATTATTAGTGTTTTTTATTATTTATAAATAATTTTATTTACTTAGTACATAAAGTTTATCAGTTACATTTCTTTATAATTAGTTTGTTTTTAGAGGTAATAGTAGTTCCTATTACTTAAACTTATTAAGTATAGTTAATAAAATTAAATTAGCTTTATAAAACTATCTAAATAAATATATTTTATATAATTCTAATATATTTATTTAATATTTAGTAGAAGAAGTGTATTTTATTTTATACAGATTAAACTCCCTACTATCCTAATACTAAAAGAAATAAGAATTACTTACTTTGTGTATAAGTTTTCTATAATTTAGAATTATTTATTCTTATTTTATATAAGGCTTTATGTTATTTAATGCTATTTATTAGCTTTATATACTTTTTTATATAATAAGTACTATTTTTTATTAGCTAGTTTAAAGACTACTATTTTATTTTATTTATAATAAAAAAGTAATTTTTTAGCTTATAGTTTAATATTATTTATCTTCATAAGTTGAAATTAGCTAGCTAATACTTAATTAGTGTGTTTTTTAAATATTATTTATTTTCTACAGTATAATAAGCTAGCTAATATACTTATTTATTAAATATATACTAATAAATAAAAGGTTATTTCTAGTAATATTAATTAGCTAATTATAGTAAGTAAGTAATTTTAGAACTTAATGTTACTATTATTATATTATAGCTAAATATTATTACATTTATTCTTTTTGTAATTAAATAAAACTAGTTAATAATAAAAAATAGTACTTAGGTTTTTATTTAATATATTAACAGTAGTTTATATAATACTTAAACTAAATTTAGTAATTATTATTCTCTTATTATAAAGTCTTAAAAATTTATAATTAAAAAGTCTATATATAAACTAAAATTTCTTAAAATTTAACTTTATCTTCATATTACTATTTATAGGATTGTTTTATAAACTGTAAAAGTAATATTTATATACTTAAAAAGTTTTATTAATATGTATACATAACATATTTACTTTTATATAATAATAAAAATAAAAATAAATTCTTATAATAATTAAAATAACATTACGCTGTAACTATTATTACTAGGTAAAATTAATACTAAACTAAATTCTAATAAAAACTAATTACTATATATTTTTATTTAATTTTAAGAATTATTTACCTTTTTATTATAATACCTATTTAGATAATTATGTTTTACTATTATTTTATTTTTTAAATATTAGAGCTTTTACTTTCTTTTTTTACTTATAATTAGTAGTTATTCTTTTTAGTAGTAATAATTAATTAAATTTAGTAGTAAGTTTCTTATTAATATAATTTACTATTATCTATTTGTTGTATATAGAGCTGTAATTTTTCTATTTAACTAAATATTATATAATAAATTTCTTATATCTTCCTACTATTATTATACGCTTATTTAATAACTTCTTAACTTTAAAGTATATTAATGTCTTGTTATTATGTTTATTTTTAATTATACTAGATTTCTTTAGAATTAGTTACCTATATAAATTATCTTAATTAAAAGGTTCTAGGTATTTAATTAATATAGTAGAATAAATTTTTTAAATAAATAAAAGCTTTAATTTAGTTACATTATTTCCTATTATTTATTTAACTAAAAATAGTCCTTTATATTATTAGCTAATCTTTTAATAGACTTTTGGAATCATGAATCTTTTATAAAGCTAAATGTTAATAAAATCTCTAGGTTTTAATTTTAATAGAGTATGCTTATTATCATATTTTTTTTATTTAAATTATTATAAATATAAGCGTGTTTATAGTTTTTTTTATGTAGAATTTCCCCTTCTTTTATAATATTATTAAATAGATAGTTAATTAGTAATCTTTTAGAGAGCTTAAAGCTATAAATTACTTTATTAAATAATAAACTTATTAAGGTATTTATAAAGTTATTTATAATTCTTTAAATAATAGGTAATATTTTAACTTAATAGTTATACTCTTTTACTAGATAGAACCTTAAAGTAGTTTTAAAAATTTAATTTATTTATTTAGATTATCTATTTGTTTATAGGTAGTATATAGTTAATATTAGAATTTATATTCCTAAAGTTTAAAATATACTCTTTTATAGTACTCTTATAAATCTAATATTTTAATTATAAATAATTACGTATAAAATATCTTAATTAGTTAGTACTATTAAAAATAGTTGTATTTAATTCTTTGTATTCTAATTTTTTATTTCTAAAAGAACTACTATTCTTTTTAAGTACTTATATATTACTATTATATATATATTAAATTTTTTACTCTCTAGTAACCTTTTAATAAAGTTAATTATAATTATATTAAATAAAATAAGAAATGCTTAAATTAGATAGAGTTAACTATATAACTTATAACATTTTATTTAATAATAACTATATTTTTAGTAATAATTAATATATTCGTTTAGGTGCTTTGTAAGCTTTTAAATATAATAACTTATTTTAATAGCTTTATAAACTCTATAGAAATTAGTATACTACTACTTAGTATAAGCTTACTTAAAAATATTATTTTAAAGTATTTTTAGTATTACTAGCTGTAGACACCTATCTAATAAATTAATATAATAGAAAAAGTTACTTTTTATAATATATAGAATTAGTATTTTTTTTATTAGTTTTAGAACTATATAGTCTTAAAATTTTAATTATACTTAATTAATACTGATTTTCCATATACGCTTACTTTAGCTATTTTTTAAAACTATTATCTAATTTTACTATTAAGGTATAGTATGTATGTAGAGCTTTTTTATACTAATATTATATACTTTAGTTAATAGATTATTTAGAATATTTATCTTAAAATTTTTTAAGTTTTTCTTAAAGTTATTAAGCTTTAATAAAGTGTTTAGTACTGTATACTACTTATTTAAAATATATTATATATTTAGGCAGTACTATAAAATGTATTATAATATTTATATAAATTATATATTTAGCTTATTTATTAATAAACTAGTTAAAAATGTTTACTTTACTATACTAGTTGTTACTATATAATTAGTAAGTATAATTAGTAATTTTAACTTAAATATAGAGTTAATTATATACTTTATTTATTATATAGTTTAAACTAAGTATGTTACTTTAAGTTTTATAAATTAATATAATTACTTTATTAGTAATAAAAGCTTTAAGAGAAAATAATTAGCTGTGTATTATTTTACTTAACATTCTTTATATTAATTAGATTCTTTTTAGTATAGTAAATTATAACTCTAAAATTTCATTTCTTAAAAGCATTTAATTTTATGTATAGCTAATAATTTAAATTAAAGTATACTAGAAAATATAGGTTCTTGAAAGCATTTTAAATTATATAATATAAAATCTATAAATTCTTTTTTTCCTAATTTACTAATATTATTCTAGTATAGTGTGTTTTAGTATACTCTAACTTTAGTATTTTCTTAAGTAGCTTAGTTTTTCCGCGCGTAAACAGTTTAATAAACTAGAGATAATATTTAATATATTATTAAAGTTACTTAATAAAGCTAATATACACCTTAAGTTTTTAAAATATTTTTAAGAGTTTTAAGTTTCAAATTACTATAAGCTTTTCCTTAAAAATATATATTCTAAATATATTAACTTTTTAACTAAGTAAGATTACTAATAAAAAACTAAAATATGCTTTTAAACTATTTAACATAAAATTTCTTTACATAAATACTATAAATAGCTAGTTAAGGTGTTATAAATATTTTTTTAAGGTATAACTTATTATTAACATATTATTAATAAATTTACATATGAAGTTTTAATAGCTAGATTTTTAATTTACTTTATTAGTTTACTACTAAGTATATAGTAGGGAACTATAGTATTTTATTAATATAATATTTTATTTATATAGCTTTTTATATAAGATTATTATAGTTTTATAATAATCTTTCTTTATTATAAGAAATTAGAAGAAATAAGCTACTATATTAATTACTAATAGAAAGCTCTTTTTATATATATATATGTAATAATATTTTCTTAACTAGAAATAAAATAACTATTTTTAATTAAAATCTTATTTAGTTTTTAAATGTTTATGACTATCCGTTTTTTTAAATAAGTTTTTATTAATTATTATATTTCTCTATACTATAAATACTAAGAAAGTAAATAATATATATTTTTTAATTATAAGACTTTACTTTTCTTTTAAAGCTTATAAAAGATTTTGTTTACTAGTTTTTTTCTTTTAGTTTAAGTAGGTATATATAGTACGTAAGTTTTACTCTAAATAAATACTAGTTACTTATAAAAGAAATTCTTAATTATTTATTTTTTAAAGGGTTAACTACTTCACTATTATAGTAATTAAATTAGAATATATTTTTATAATTTTATTAATTCTTTATACTACTGTTTTTAAACTATATATTATTATTCTAAAAGTTCTCTTTTATTTGTTTTTTCTCTTTTATTTGTTTTTTCTAATTTAGCTTAATTTGTAGAATTTAGAGAGCTTTTATTTCTCTAAGCTACTACTTATATTAACTTTTATTATATTAATATAGTAACTAACTTAGTTACTATAAAAATAAGTTTTAATTTCTAACTTTTATTTAAGCTTAATATTTTTACATAAAAGCTATTTTATTTTTAAATTATATAAGGAGTTATTAAGAACTATATATTTTTAAGTTTATTAAAAAAACGTGTATTTTCTTGTAAGAATATAGAAGTCTTATTATATCTTTTTATAATTATTAGGCTTAAAATGCTATATTTAACCTATTTTAACACTTTTACTAATAGTAAATAGTTTAGTTAAAATATTGTGCATAAATACTATATTAATATCAGTATTTATAATCTACAAATAGAGTTCTTTATTTAAACCTAATTTTTTTAAATTATATCCTAAATTAAAGATATAATTGTAGTTTTTTAAAAGCTATTTCTTTCTATATATTATAATTTATATTAGTATTATTATATTACTTAGTATTATTATATTACTTAGTATTATTATATTACTTAGTATTATTATATTACTTAGTATTATTATATTCTCTATAGTTCTTACTAATTAATGTAAAAGGTATTAATTTTTTATCTAAATAAAAAGAAATATTTTAAGATTTTTATATAATCTAATTTTTATTATTTAGTTTACATTATTAGTTGTAATATTATTTAAAATAAGAATATTTATTTTAAGTAAAAGTTTATGCGTAAGTCTTTTATTAAATATGTTTTAAATTTAAAATATATTAACACTCTTATTTTTATTTCATCTAAGCTAATATAATAGCCTAGTATAAAAAGCTAAAAATAGTAAATTTTAAGGTTTTTATTAAATTATTACTAACTTTATATACTTCTACTTATTTACTTATTAAATAGATTTCGATTTTTAAATAGTGTTTTTATAGAAGGTCGTTGTTTACAAGTAATATAATATTCCCTATATTTAAGTAAATAGAAATTTATTCTTTTTTTAACTTTAATACTGTTTATATACTAAAATGGCTTTAAATTCAAAAATTATTACTATTACTTATAGATAGCTTTACGTTTACCTTAATTATTTCTATTATAAGCTAAAGTTTTAAAATAAGGCTTTTTATAGCTTTTATAGTTAGTATCTTTTTTTTATATTTCTTAAAATATGTATGTAGCTTATTATTTAATAAGTACATTACTTTATAATATTTATACTAAAATTCTTTTAGTTTCTTCTAGACTAAAGTATAGTATATACTAACTATATTTTTATTTTCTAAATTATATATTCTATTTAATTTAGACGCTATTTTTTTTTCTATTAACTATATTATTTTTATACGTTATCTAAGCTTTAGTATACTAAATACTATTTTGGAAAGCTTATTTCTTTAAATACTAGTTACTTAGATTTACTGTTTCTGTGTTATTTAACTAGAAAGATTATAATAGTATTATATTATACTAATACTTTATTCTAGTATACTTCTTTTTATTATGCCTAAATTATTAGTTTTTACTTCTAATTATAAATGTCTACTTTTAAGGTAATACTACCTATATAGTTATTTCATTTATATTTATATTTATATTTCCTATGTTTATATTTTATTATAAGTATAGTTAATAAGTATATTTACTATCTTTATACTAGTGCTAGCTTGTTTCTGTAAATTAACTAAAACTATTACAATTTTTTTTATTTTATAAGAATTAGTTACATTAGTATGTTTTAGGTATTAAGTATTAACTTTTTAAATAATAAAATTTCCTTATATTTATCTCTATATTAAAGTAGATTTGCGTAAGGTTATACTAGGTTTTTTCTTTCTTATTTATTATTTAAATAAAAGTAGAAATGTTTGTTTATACTGTAAATTATAAAATAAAATTATAAAAAAATATATATAGTTTATTTTATATAAAACTTAATTACATAATAGTATTTAATATTCTAGCTAATTTTATATTTTAAATAATTATATATACATACAGTCTTATAGAGTACTATGTTTTTATATTCTTAAGTATATATTTTATATTTATAAGATTATTTATTACTTTCTTAAAAAAAAGAATAAAACTACTAAACTAAAAGTTATTTCTATTATTTTAGGCCTAAGGTATAACATAATGTATTTTTTTAATATTTATTAACATTATAATAAACTATTTAAAAGTATTTTTTTATAAGTATTATAAAATTCTAAGTTTAATTACTATTTTATTTTAGTTACCATGTAACGTAATAGCATCTTAAATATAGTTAATAAAAATAAATACGTTTTATATATATATATATATATATATATATATTATCTAATATAAACTATATTTTCTTTTCTAAATAATATAGAGAGATTTAGTTAAAAATAGCCTATTTTATAAATATAAAAGTTTATATAGTTAGTCTACATAGTGTACTAGTTTTATTAATTATATTATATTATATTTATTTTAGCTTGTATGCTATTTATAGCTGTTATAAACTATATAAAAAAAGTACTTATTTACTATAAATTAAATAGTTAATATAGTAGAGTTTACTATTTAAATAAACGTTTTTTATAATAACTTAATTCTTATTTAATTTTTTTAATTTTGTTTAATGGTGTTACTTATACAGTGTTATTTTTATAATATTTTTTATTTTTATTTTATTTTAAGAATTTAGTATTCTTATTTTAAGTATTATTACTACTTTTAAATATATTAATTATTTATAATAATATTATATTTTACCTAAACATGCTTTAATTTTAATTAAAAGTGTAAATTTAGTTTATATAAATAGTATTAGCTTTAAAGTTACTTATTTAATATTTTTTAAAATTATATTTATACTTAAAGCTTTGTAATATTCACAAATAATATTAACATCTATAAAGTTATTTATATTATGAATTTAGATGTTAATTAATTCTCTTTTATTATTAATACCTTATATTAACTAGATTCCTAGTAGTTGGACTTTGTATTTTATAGGTTACTACGTATAATACGTGAAATTATTTAGGAATTAGTTAATTTTCTAGTATAAAGCTTATTATTTATATAATCTACAAAAATTATAAATTTAAAAGCTAAAAATTATTAAATACTTTAAGTTTTACTATACTATTAATAATAATAAAATTTAATTACTTACTTAACTTTTTAATATTTACTTGAAAGTAAAAAAATCTACTTATTTTTATTAGAAAACGTTGCTATAAACTTAAAGATAATATTAACTAATATTTTACTAAATACTTTTAGCTTCTATATATATATTTAAAACTAAAAAGAATTTAGTGAAACTTATAAACCGTTTTATAAATTAGAATATATATATAGTAAAGTAATTAATTACTTTTTTACTAACTATATATAAAAACTTAAATAAAAAACTTACTATTTTAAGTAAACTTTATTTATTCTACTAAAAGTAAAAGAGTTTTATTACTTACTTTACTAAATTTTATAAACTAGCTATTAATACTAAATTAAACAAAATTAGTTTAATTATATAGTTAAAAAAAATTATATAACAAGTTTTACTAAGTAATAGTAAGTATTAAAATTTCTAATATAATAAATAACTATACTAATTTAATATCTTTATATAATAATAACTTTTAGTACTTTTTTATACTATACTACTATAAGCTATAACTTATATTATAATATGACTTTAATACTATAAAAATTAACACTCTTAACTATTCTTTTTTTAAATTAGTTAAATAAAAAGTTTAAAAACATAATAGTTAATACTTTAAGTATAATAAATATAGCTACATTTTTTAAAACTACTTTTTTTTATACTAAAAGTTTAATTTATAATTTTATTTAAATCTTAATAATTAACCTACTTTAATTTTATTTTAGATTTAAATCTTTTAATAAATAAAAATACTTTTAAACTTTTTAAGCTAGTTTACTAAAAGCTTTATTTTAGAATTAAGTTACTTTTTAAAATATTTTTAATACTAGGTTTTTATTAACTTATAAACTTTTTACTTCATAACTAATTTTTAGAAATATTAAGTAAATATTTTATGTACTATTTAATAAAATAGCCTTTTTTATTTTATTACTACTTTAATTAATACTAAAGCTACTAGTATAAGCTATATTAGTAGACTGTTAGCTTATATTTAAAAACTTTTTTTTTATTCTACTAGTTTTAATAGTAAATACTTTAAAAAAATTTACATTTTATATCCTATTAACGTAACTTTTTATTACTTAAATTATATTAAAAATATCTACTTTTTTAAAATAACTATTAAAAATTATAAACTAATTTTTAGCTAACTATAAATAAAAAAGTATAAAGTTAATTTAACTATAACTTATAAAAATTACTTTTTAATACGTTTTATTACTAAACTTACTACTTGTACTTACTTTAATTTTTAATTTACTTAAAAGAATATACTGTTTACTTAAAAAAACTTCCATTTTAATACTACTTATATATAGTATACTTAAACTTGTTTTTTAAAGTTATTATTAACTACTTAGTTTTAATATAATTACTAGTTATAAAAATTAAATACTTATCTAAAAACTTTTACTTAAAGTTTAAATTTATATTTAAACATACTTCTAAATTTAATACTAAATTAAACAAAATTTTTTAAGACTTTAAAATTTTTTAAGAAAGATTTTATTAAAAAAAAGCTTTATAAAAAACTTAAATTAAGTATAAACATTTACTTAATTAAAGTAGATTCTTTTATATAAATAGCTTGAAAATATAAACACAAAATTTTTACTATTTTAATAACTAATATTAATAAAATGTTAGTTTTAAAAACATATATAAATTTAGCTACTAAAGTTCTAAAAATTAATATAATACTTTTAAAATATTTTTATATAAAAAAATTAATAAACTATTTAAATATTGTTTATATAACGTTTTTTACAAGCGAGTGGGCCATACAAGCGAGTGGGCCATACAAGCGAGTGGGCCACCTGAAGTGAGAATCACGACACATCAACTATCAACAACTATGGCTCAATAAATCATGACTGAATCTATCCGCAGCGAAGGTAGACTATTGCTAGCTAAGTTAGCTATCCAGCGAGATCAAATCCAGACCGTGCGACGTGCAGCAGCAACATATGAAGTCCCCAGGAATACACTTAAGCGACGAATTGATGGAATCAGTTCACGACGCGATTGTGAGCCTAATTCAAAGAAACTCACAAAGCGAGAAGAGAGGGCTATAGTCGTACATATTCTAGACCTGGATTTACGAGGATTCGCGCCTCAGCTCATCTACGTAAGAGAGATGGCCAACTATCTGCTGGCTGAGCGATCCAACCTGATAGTCGGCGTCCAATGGCCACACAACTTTGTTACAAGGACTGAGGAAATTAAGACAAAATATAATAAGAAATACGACTATCAGCGTGCTTGCTGTGAGGATCCTGCTATTATACAGCCGGGGTTTGATCTCGTACGTAACTATAAGGCAAAGCATGGCATCACCAACGAAGACACGTACAACTTTGACGAGACAGGCTTCCAGATGGGTGTTTCGTTAACTGCTAAAGTTGTTACAGGCTCTGAGCGACGTAGTCAGCCTAAGACTATACAGCCAGGTAATAGGGAATGGGTTACAGTCATCCAAGGCGTGAATAGTCAAGGCTGGCTAATTCCACCATTCATCATCTTTGCTGGCGTTGTCCACCTATCCTGCTGGTATGAGGGTAGTGACCTACTACCAGGCTCAAAGATTACACTAAGTGAGAATGGCTGGACAACAAATGCAATAGGTATTGAGTGGCTAGAGCACTTTGATGAGTACACGAAGGATAGGACTATAGGCGTTAATCGTCTATTGATTCTGGATGGCCATGAGAACCACGAGTCTCTTGAATTTCAGCTGCTCTGTAAGAAGAAGAATATTCATACACTCTATATGCCATCACACGCGTCGTATCTATTATAGTCTCTTGATGTAGGCTGCTTTGCGCCTCTTAAGCTGGCCTACAGATAGGAGGTTAATAAGCTGGTTAGGAATCACATCTTCCACGTCACTAAGCTTGACTTTCTGCCACTCTTCAAGGCAGCCTATTTAGCCTCAATTACTGAGAGCAATATACGTGGAGGATTTCGAGGTACAGGCCTTATTCCATTTGACCCAGACGTCGTTCTATCCAGGCTAGATGTCAGGCTACAGACTCCTGAGCTGCCTACAGAGGCGACTCCGTGGGAACTCCAGACACCCAGTAACGTCGCTGAATTAGACAGTCAGTCTACTTACCTATGTAGACGTATGGAGCAGCACCAGAATAGCTCACCTATGTCAATTCTGGAATCACTAGACTAGCTTATTAAGGGTGCGTTGATGATGGCACACGCTGGCGTCCTGATGCGCTCATAGGTGGCCACCCTACAACAGGCAACAATGTCATATCAGAGCGTAGGAAGCGTAAAAAGAAGCATATACAGAGACTAGGGACTCTATCGCAGGCAGAAGGTGCAGCTATAGTAGCTTAGGCTGATGTTGACGCGCAGATAAGGGTAGAAATAGCTTTCAGCAAGAGACGTGGAGCTGACGGCCCACGACAGCCTAGGCGCTGTGGACGCTGCAGGCAGACTGGGCACGATACAAGGAAGTGTCTACAGGTTGAGGCTGAGGCTAGCCATCTACCTATTAATTCTGGTAATAATGGCTGATGGTTGTGGGTTGTTATTAGCTGTTGAAGTGGTGGGGGTCGGTTGAGGTGGCCCACTCGCTTGTATGGCCCACTCGCTTGTAAAAAACGTTAACTATAAATTTTTTTTTAAAAAAAAATTAACTTAACTTTAAACATTTTTATAAACATTTTTAAAATATATTAAAATTTTTTAAAAAGTATTTTAATAATTACTTTACTAAAAATATTTTTTAAAGTAAGTACATTTTTTATAACTATACTAGCTATTTTTATAAAAAATATTATTTTATTTTAATAATTTAAAAAAACTTATTTTACTTTAGTAAAATAAAGTACTTTATAAAATTAAATATTATTTTAACTTTTAATTACTTTTATATAGTAAAAGAAAATAAATAGTTAACTACTTTCTAAACTAAATACAATTTATTTAAATATTTTGTTATATATTTTAAACTAGCTAATATATTAAGTATGTTCTAATACTATATAAATAATATTTTTAACTATTTTTTAATATATTTTGTATAGTTTACTTTAATAATATTTTAATTTATAGTAATTTTGTATATAAATATAAACAATATGTAAAAAAGGTTTTAAAAGTTTTAAAAAAAATTCCTTTTAACTTAATATTAAGAAATATAAGTTTTATTAAAAATAAATTACTTATTTTAAGTATGTAATTTTCATAAAAGAAATTAGCATAAATTTAAATAAAGTAAAGAATATTCTTATTTAAAAATTTCTTAAAAATATATAAAAATATAAAAGTATTATAGAGTTTACTAATTTCTACTAATAATTTATTACTTACTTTTTTTATTTTACTTTTCTACTTATAGCTTTAATTAAAAAAAAATACTTAATTTAAATTTAATAACACTTACTAAAAAGTGTTTAAATTCTTAAAGTATATATTTATAACTACTTTAAGTTTTTAATACTTTAATTTAAAGTTACTAATTATTATAAAAACTAATTTTTTAAACTATGTAACTACTAAAGTACTTTTTTAAAAAAATAAACTAAGTAAACTAAAATTCATTACTTACTTTTTAAAAAAATAAGGTTTTATTAAAAGTAATTATAAACCTTATAATAAAAAGTTATTAGCTATTATATACTATTTTAAATAATAAAAACTTAAGCTAAAAAGTATAACTTTTTTAATTTATAGTACTTTACTACTCTAAAATAGCTAATTTATTAATAAGTTTACTAAGTTAAATACTTTTTTTTAATTTAACTTTATAATTATGTACTAGCTTAGTAAGTAAAGTAAAAACTAAATACTTTTACTTACTATATATAAAATACTTTAGCTTAAAAAAAAGCTTATAAAATTTAATAATAAATACGTTTTTACTTTAAACTATTTAATAAAATACTAGAATTAAACTTAACTAAAAGAAATAAGTTTATTTCAAATAATTTATTATTAAAATAAAATAAAATTTAATACTTAAAAAAGCCTTCTTTATATAAGTATAAGAACTAGAAAAGTTAGTTATATTACTACAACTAATTAGTAATACTAAATTATAATAAACTTAAAATTAAGAATTTTTAAATTATATATAATTTTTTTTATTACTAGCTACTTTAGTTATAAAATAACTTCTAAAATTTTATAATATAAATACTATTAATTTTAAATATTTAAAATAATATATAAATATATTTTTTATTACTATACTTGTTAAAAATTTAAAGCCTTTTATAAAAAGTATTATAGCTTTTTAAAGTCTTTACCTATTTTTAAAAAAAAGTAAAAAAAAAAATTTATAAACTTTATTACTAATTTCCTAGAATTTAAAGACTATACTAATATTATAGTTATAGTAAACTACTTTATAAAATACTAACACCTAATTTTTTATACTAATATAACTATTATAAAAGTAGTCTATATTTTTACTAGTATATATAAATAAACTATAGCTTTTTAAAAACAATTATATTAAACCAAAAATTATTTTTTTTACTTTCTATAATAAACTTTAACTATTTTCTATATACTACTTAAAAACTAATAACTAAATAGAAAAAGCTAATAATATAATAAAATAAGTTCTAAGTATATATATAAACTACTAATAAAATAACTAAGTAAACTAGCTTTTTTTTAGTATAGTTTAAAGCTAATAATACTATATTTAAATTTATAAAAGTTTTACTATTTTTAGCTAATATAAGCTAACACTTTAAAATAAGTTTTGAACTTTTTATAAAAACTTAAAAATAGCCTAACTAGGTATTATAAGCTTTAAAAGCTAACTATATAGTAGAAAAAATAGCTGATATTTAATAGCTAGTTTAAAAAAAAATTGGGGCCGAAGTCTTTTAAAAAAAAAGTATGCAAATTAGAAATAATTACCTGTACCTAACTACTAAATAAGAGATATAGTTTAGCTTAATACATAGAATATTAGAACTAAATAACTATTTAAGAAGCTAGACTTAAAAGCCTTAGAAAAATGCTATATCTCTCAAGTAGTTTCTCCATATGTATAACGACTTGAACTCCCTGAATTCTTGAGAATACACCTAGTCTTTCATGTATCTTTGCTTCGGCTGGCTGCGCCTGAATCTGAATACCTTCTAGGTCAGCAAAACCTACTACTAGAACCCATTAAAATTAATAGCGATACCAAATACCACGTTAAATAAATTAAGGAATTACGTCTAAATTATAAGTGGAAACTCCATGAATATCTAGTTAAATGGACTAGTTACGACGACCTAATATGGAAACCTATACTTGCCACCGAAGCCAGCCACAGCCCGGATGTTATCTAGCGTGCCACTTGTTGCAGTTTCTACGGTATTGTCGAACTTGGAGGGGTAACTAGGACCTTGCAATATTCATCAGTGGTCTAGAAATCATGGTGCAAAAAAAGAGTACAGAAGCCACATTTCTGCGAGAGTTTGAATGTGTAAATATTAGTTGGTGCAAAGATAAGATCTGGTTTGGCTACGTAGGAAGAATAGCTGAAAGAGGTGGTCCTGAGGTGGCTCGCCGAAGGTAACAGCCTGGCCGAAAACTAGGAAAGTATAGCCGAACGTTGGGTTCACTGAACGGAACCCTTTTCATGCTCAGGGGTACGTAAGTCTAGTTTTGGTCCTCGGAATGTCAGCTCAGGTCCGATTCAGGGTTTGCTCACCGGAGTTCAGGTAGCTCACTCAAAGCTCGGTTTGCCCGTAGGAGCAACGCAGTTCCAATAACAAAATGGAAATTGTTTGCGATCAGATCGGGGGTGATAATTGCCGGTTTCCAACCTTGACATGTAGCTCGTCTCGCCCGTAGCTTATAATACAGCTTTTCATACACATATCAAGTTTCCAGCTCGACCCTCACTGCAACCGTACTCTCAACCACCCGAGCCCCACCCATTGCAAACGAAGTCCTAGCATTCAACTCATTTATACCCCCTTCCCCATGTCCGCGAGCCCAATATATCTCGCATACCAATCCGCTCAGAAAATAATATATTCCATCCAGTATGCATTATATCCTCACATCATCTCCAGCCCCCGCCCATCTCACCTTCGAAACAATACGGCCTACCCCATTTCTATTTCGAAACTGGTGCCAATCATCCCACAACTCTCTCTCCACCAACCGTCCAATCTACTAGCACCAAGGATTCTTCATTATCCAGAACCCAACTCCCCTCTCTTACCTTCACCTTCCCAATATCCTCCTTGAACCCACACTCTCCGGCCTCCCCACTTCACTATACGTATCCTTAAATCCCTCCACTCCTCCACCCGTCCATTTCCGTCTCAAAAATCCGAACGGGTGAATCGCCCCAATCTCTAGTCCCCACTCCGTCTTCTCAATCATATCAACACCCAGAAATTAGGGCCCAAAAGATGATAACTCTTCAGTCCACGGATATTCACTAAGAGAGACGGTAATAATATACAGGGATAGGGCGTAGAGATTACAGGAATGGATAAGGAATAATGCGCATGGGGACGGGGGTGAGGCAAGCCAATGGGAGGAGTTGGACATGATTTTGCGATCTGGGTTGAGAATTAGGTGATTGGTATTGGGGATGGTTGAGAACAATGGGGATTTGAGGGAGGACTGGGGACAGGGCAATAGGGATGAGAAGATAATCTGGAGGACCTATGGGAAATCGAAGGAATTCTTCCGGAGCACCAGGAGAACGCGATATCTGGGAAATGGAGTCTTTAGAAATATGCGTGTAGCAGCGTATGATACAAGGAAAGAAATATGATGTTACGCTGGGAAAGGTAGATATCTTGACCTTTAAAGCTTAGCACGTGATATTTGAATCTGGCAATTAGGATTCTTTTCCCCACGTAACGGGTATGGTTATGGTTAGATCGGGCTGTGGGTCATGCTACGAAATATATATGGAGGGTGGCAAGGTACTAGAGGTTTGAATATTGGTATAGGGATTCCACTGGCTTGATTCTGGGATAGGGGTGGAGGAAGGAGGAAACCATATACTGGCTCTGCGTACTACGAAAATGGTATCCCTTTGATCGCAAGTCTGATTTGGGGAATTTGGGATCCACAATCACAATCATGGCGTCAAGAATTGGGATCGTAGACGACGCTTCGGATCCCACGAAAGGAGACATTCGATATGGGAGTTGAGGGATGATAAGGGATGAAGGTATTGGACTCGGATGATACCTACGAATCCGTTACTGATCTATTCAAGGAAATGGGTGTGAAATACTCTAGCTATTGGGCTAGTGGTGCTTTTGCGAGCGCTTCCGTCGCATAGGTGGCCCTCAAACATGTTCGTGTACCCCTAGGAATGGCTCTAAATCAATTTCAAGGGCCTGAACGCAATTGTTGAATATTTTGGACCGTTTTCTGGGACTTTTCGTTTATTCGCGATACTATGCAGTGGAGTAGATGGAGACTGGACTCAGAATGCGGGGTGCAAGGAGCCGGTGAATGGAAAAAAGGCTGTGCACGGGCTTGAGGCGAGCCCCGCACACGTGCCAGAGCCATTCACACATTATCATAAAACCTCGCTCACTAAGGATTGAAAATCATCTAGAATAGCAGGAATGAACATATAGAAGTATAAATCTATTGATTTGAATACAGTATTTGAGAAGCCATTGACCAACACCTAATTATGAGCGTGAAAACCCGAATCTTTTTGCCACCGTACGTAAAAACAGAACCGGAGCCGAAACCGTGACGCCAGCCATCATGAATTAGGGAAGGGAAAATAGAAAGCGGGAAAAAAAAAGAAAAATGCCGCCTGGAGCCCTTCAATGCATGATGCAGACGCGGAAAAAAAATGCGAAAACCACCCTAAGAACACCACACGCTCATGACAAATCCATAGGAACATGAGAACTGCTACCTGGACCACCCTTTATTATCACAGGCGCAGAATGTCGCGGGCCATCAGCCGTTATCAAAGGATGCTGTTCGAAACCAGGGGGAACTTGGATGCCAGCCTGAGCCAGATACGGTGATTGATGCGGCGGATATCCCGTTGGCATCATTGAAGCATGCGGAGTTGACGATTTTCGCGGCTTGCGAGTCGCAACTCGAGGACGAGTGGATGGTGGGCTCGTAGCATTCTTGACGCGGGTTTGGAAGTCCGAAGCGATGTTGTCGAAAGGCTTACGATCGTCCGACGTCTTCCAGCCCAGCTTCTGCTTCATGCATTCGGCGCGACGGTGGCTGATGGTGGAGCCTTCGATGCGAATTCCGTTCTCCTCGAATCGTTTACAGATCTCAGAACGCGTGAGGATGAGAAGGACGATGAGCAAGCTGATGTTGTCGTTGTCGAGGAGATGGGGAGCATAATCACAGATATCGCAGGCGAACTGGCGCATCCGAAGGAGCTCATTGGTGTCAGTGACGTTGACGAACTTCAAAGCCATCTCGTAGGGGCGGGTCATGTCGCGACAGATATGCGTGTGAAGAGCGTTGGCGACAGACTCCACGGAAACAGGGTAAATCTCCTCGCGATTGATTTTGTTGGTAGCAGTTGAAGAGACAGTTCCAGGGATGTAAATGACTTCGATATCGTCGAAAGGGGGTCGATTGGGGTCGCGCGGAGTATTTGGTGGTTGCTGAGCTTCAATGGCCAACGCTCGGCGTGCTGCTACGAACGCCTCACGTGGATTGTGGAACCCATAACGTGCAGCAAGTGCAGTTGAATCTTTGTGCATTTCAAAACGGGAAAGCTTTCTCTCGACATCGTGCGGGCGAATCCATTCCTCGGACCAGGGCTCATCGGCTAGGACTTTGTAGAAGACCTTAGTAAGTGCTCGTTGCTTGATTTCGGCATCCGCAAGCTGTCGGCCACCAAAGAAGATTAAGTCAGTTGCACTGTAAGCTGCATCAATAAAACTCTTGCGGTCTTTTTGAGTCAGAGGACCACTGCGTGGATTGTCCCGAAATTGCTGGATGATCTGCATGAACTTGGAGTGGAAGATGTCGTCAAAAGATTGGTGGACGTGGACTAAACAATGCATTAGTGGATGTTTCATCATTCTTTTAGAGGGCTGGCACTTGCCCGTTGGCGGTTGCGGTGGTGTTGTGGAAGGCACGGAGGCAGGGACGCCTTGAGGAGTGATTGGGGCAGGTGACATGGCGTGCTCAACGTGGAAACCGAGGAATGGAGCCAGAAACCAATGAAAATTGAGCTGCGAGATGCTTGAGGTAACGCAGGAAAAACTCTTTGTGATAAGGTTTGATGAAGTTGTGAGCGAAGAGTGGCCTGGGAGCGGTGGTCAGTTCAGTGGGGAAGGAAGAGTTGAGGTCTGAGATTCGAGGTAAAAACATTCACGCTCGCGTAACTAGCGCCGCTGGTGCTCTTGGCGATGTACCAGTCGGTCACATGCCCATGCGAACATGATGTAACATCGAATTAGGCGAGGATGGATGAAGGTATACCGTCTATTAAAAACAATATATAATCTAAGTACAGTTAGCATCTTTTTGGCCGACCACCTAAATCCAGCGCGCGTCCTAGAGGATTGGCATTTCTTTGGCATCAAGGAGCGTGATGGGAATTACACACTACACAAGTTCAGAATTGGCCTTCAACAGCCACCCAGGCCGGGGCCTGGAGGGGGCGAGGCGGTGGGAGGGTTGGGTGGGAGCTTCGCCAGAATTCAGTTAGACGTCTTTTGTATCCAGTATGGGTGACGCTTACGAGCCCGGGGCGGTGGGGAGTCCTTTTGGGGAGGGCCGTGAGGCCAAATTAGCATCTCAAGTTTTACTCTCTGTCGGGTGCCAAAAACATACGCCGGAGGTCGGTTCTCTGGTTCCCTACATAAAGTCAGTACTGAATTTTCCTCCTTGTGGCAGTGTAGAGACTTACGCAGGGAGCAGAGTCCCCGGACACAGAGCGACCTTAAACCTGTTAGCATGGCCTATTCTAACCTTATATTTTGGAACCTATCGGCAGGCATTGAGGTTTCTGGCTGGAAGGCCGCGCAGGAACAATCTGAAGCCCGTTCGGGGTGAGCGGCGAGGGTTGATGTTGGTGGTCAAAAGGATCCAGGTTGTCGTTGAAGTTAGATCTTTGGACGTCGCATTCCTAGTTGAGGTTAGTTCGGACTGCAGTGTGCAGTCCCTTCATCATTGAGCGCTCATTGGCTTCTTACGCAGCGCCCCCGTCATATCAGCGCCTCATTTAATCTCTCAACTAGCCCATCAGGTTCACTGGGCCATTTTAAGGCCTTCCACTTGAGATATATACCGTTTTCCTAATTATGCAGACGTGCAGCCAAGTCGGACGACACCGACTCCATTTCAGCATAGTTGCTAATAGTACGGACGGTACTAGTACGGTACTGCCAAGACCCAGTACGTACAGTACAGTACCTGAATCCGTACGTACAGTACGAGGCCTCTGTACTGTACGGGGTCTACCGGATGTATGGCCAATTCAGGTGGTTGCAGAAGAACCTTTGGTGGTGAGGAAATTCCGTTTCACAGCCTAATCAAATTATGTGTAATTCATCACCTCCACTAACAATACGTATAATGCAAGGCATTGGGGCTGCTAGCGATAAGATCTCAGCATTCTTAGGCCCGTGAGGTATTCCTAGAATCTCACCACTATGCCGAGAATGGTGATAGTTGCCTATTCGGGTTAGCAGTTCTTGTACGGTTTGTACGCCGTATGTATGTACGGTACCGGCGCTTCGTACTGGTAGTACAATACGTACAGTACCATGGCCTTGGTAGTACGTACAGTACAGAGGCCTGGTACTGTACTGTACTGTACTGTACGTACTATTAGCAACCCTGCATATCAGTGCCGCGTCCGACGCATTTAAGTGCAGCCAGGTAATTCAAAACAGTCCCAATAGGCTTCAAATACCTATCTTCTCTCTCGATGGAATTATTGATGTTCATTTCAATATTACATCAATCCAGCTCAAAGCCTTGAGGCTCCCACCCCCGGCGACCGATCAATCAGCGGTATGCGGCTCTCGACCTCTGGCACGATGTCCAAGTCATAGTGCATGACCACTTGAATCCAGCCATACAATATAGTACGTAGTTTGGTTCGCGGCCGTTGATAGGGCTGAAGCGCTCCCGAGGGTGCGTGCCAGCTAAGATGGAAGCGGATTCCAATGAGCTATATTTCAGTGCGTCGACATGTGGATCGCGTTACAGCACCACCAGACATCCATGACAGCAACTTACTGCGGAATGTTTCCTTGTACCGAACATCCTTCGCGAGGACCATACGTCAACTCGCGCGGTTTTAATAGCCTACCCTTGCTCGAACGACCCACATTACCTTATTGGTATACCCCAGCTAAAGTGTCAGAGGCCTTACGGGGACACTAAGCTTTGAAGTTATACACTTAAAAACCCCCCAGAAGAGCAGTCAGGACGTGGTAACCCGAATTAAGACGCTTTTTACTGGAGGTGGTGTAGGAAGGGCTACACCAGCGCTTTGGCATTTTAATCTTATCTAAAGTCTAAATACAGAACTAATGTTAACCCAGCTGTTAAAACAAACGTAGAAGTAAAGCTAAATTGGCTCGCTGCTGGCTTAAAACAACAGCAGTAGCGCGCCAAGAACTCTTCGGAGTTACATTTAGGTAAAATCGGCGCTATCCTTCTCTTAGGTAATAAAGCTAACGCCTTATATTCGCAGAGAGCGCCTATCTCTAAGCTTGCTGGCTCTACCTTAGACTGGTTGCTTGATCCAGCCTAGCAAAGTAACTTCCTTTGCCTCTCCCGCATAGCAATAGATATCTTTTCTATCCCCTTAATGTCGACCGAAAGTAAGTGCATCTTCTCCAGTGCATGACATATAATAACCTAGGATCTACATAGCCTTAGAGCTACTGCCGTCGCACAATATAAATGTTTAAAGAGCCAGATTCGCCTTCTTATAAAGAAAAAGGGACAATCTCACAGGATTTCGCGAGTAAGGACCTCGGTGACAACGAAGGAAAAGGTAATAATAATACATCGACAGAGCAGACCTTAGAAAGATGGCTCGGCTTTCTTCACGACGACAGCTCATCGTAGGATGAACGGCGCTAGGCCTAATTAGGAAATTCGTATAGGTTTTTAACCCTTCAAAAACGCCTTGAAACGTTTACTGGCGGCTGTCCAGTAACATTAGTTAGTTATATAATTATATAACTAAATCTAAAACGAATTCAAATTGTATTCCCATAACTAAAACTAGGATCACCAGTTACGTTACATTAGTTATTGCCGTGTCTGCTCTTTGCAGTGTTGTCAATTCAGAACATTATTGTCCCTTAGCCTTCATACAGCGCATTGCCCTCTTCTCTAAATTTTATAAAATTGTTGCCCACGCCTTCCTTCCGCCAATAGTCCTACATTTCTTTCGGGATTACACCACTCAAGTCTTGCGCTTCTAGCCATTTCCGCTTTAGTCCTGCCTCCTCCAACCTCATATTCGCAGATAGTCAGAGCATCTTGGGTAATATCATTTGTGTGTGAAACTTCAACTCAGGGCAAATCCAAAGAAGTCTGAAGGACGAGATACCAACCTTACCTTTATAACAAAAACTAACCTTTTAAGAAGTTTCCAACAAATACGGTTCCAATATCATCGCCAATATACATTGCCCCAAGAATACACCAGCTGAGCCTGCAGATATTGAGGACTTCGAGCAGTATTGTGCAGATACATAGCTGCTGCTCGGAGCGATAGATAACCATAACGGGATATGTTACCGAGCAGTACTAATTGGTACAGTAGAGGTTCGGTATAACGATTCTCCTTATCTACCGTGTTCATTAATCGGAGTTTTTCTTGGCGCGACATCGCCAAATTCGCTCCGCGTACCCAAATTGGAAGTAGTTAGCGAAACCTGCCTATAACGCGTTCAAACCAAGTACAACCCACAGATATTACCACCACGTAAGTTAAAGCTATAAACTTACTAGAGTCTTGGACACCCGGCCGAGTCAGACACCCGGTCGGGCCACCCCCAATTTCTCCTACAGCTGCGTATTTAGGCCTAGCACGTGTTCGCATCTCAAGACAAGGCATGCGCATATTTTCAGATTTCTACATCAAAATACATCAAAACTCATAGGGAGTTCCTTCCAAACTCGCTTTGCAAACCCAACTTTACCCCGTAGAGCAGCAGCTCTCTCCTTTTTTACTCAATTCTTCCCTCTCTCGGGCATCTCAAGCGTGAATTTCATCCACACATGCCCCTGCCGTAAGCTCCCTTGCAGCGCCGAAGTGCTTCTTTGTACAATTCTTCCTAACCTTCTTCTGCTTCTCAACCAACTCATTATTCTTGAATTGAAGAGCAGATCTATCAGCAAAAGCAGTTAGACTAATATTCTAAACGTGTTTCATAGGAGAATAAAACTAGTCGGGTACACCTTTATAAACTTCATTAACAAGCTGGTTTATTCTTTGAGATTAATCTTGATTTGCGGGTATATAAATCCAAACGCCGTTTTCATTGGTAAAGCTAATAAAAAAAGGTCTTTTAGGTCTATGCTCTTAAAGAATTGCGGCAGGATTATATAGTAAAATCCTGCCTTCTTCTACGCTTTAACAATATTGTGTTTAGTAACTGCCTTCTGCCTTACTCGTTGATAGTAGAGAAGAAACTTGCGATTTGTAATTCTTTTAGCACCAAACATACTATTTGTTTGAACTTCTTTTTTATAAGCCTTTAAAAGAGATAAAAACACGCCTACATTAAGTGGCTGAAGGATTTAAGTAGAGTAAGGAGGTAGGCAAAGAGCAACTATTTTTGCATTCTTGTAGGCTTGTACAAAGTTAAAAGAAACGTAAGAATTATGGCCATTTAGAATTAGAAGGCAATAAATGCCAACTGTCTAATGTTTTGCGTATTTATTAAACTATTAAAGCTAGTGTGGAGCAATCGAGTAATTCGTCCATCTAAATTATTGAACATGAAGTACTATACAATGATTAATTAAGAAATTAATTCAAGAGTGCTGAATTGGCTTGTCCATAAATATAATAAAGGTAGGTAGTAAGTATCTATTATTTTAATAGTGTGATGACGGGCTCGGTCTTCACGCGTCGTAGCATAGATGCAGGTTGACGGGATAAGTTGGCTCTATTTCAGCTACACTAAGATGGGGAGAGAAGAGGTACAAAGGGGGCTCGCCTCTAAATAGGGCGGTGCATGGCCTGAGCGTGAGCTAGCCATGCTCTGAGCTCTGCGCTAGGTCGTGGCTGGCGTAGCCAGTCGCGATATCATGTGGCCTGCAGCGAGCAGAGCGAGCAGCACCGTCACATTACCCCCCCTCTAAGGGTCTCCTCCTTGCCGATTTCTGTACTACTCTTGTCTTTAAAGCTGCCTTGTCATCCTCCTCTGTCACTTCTAGATCCTCCTCTGCTTCGTACGCTTTCAACCAGGCGTCTAGTCGTGCCGGCGGTCCTGCCTTCTCTGGATAGGCCTCGTGATAGTCTCTTACCTTGTGTGGGGCGCCTATAAAGCCTCGGGCGTTGTACCAGGCAGGATCTGGGTCATGAGCTAGCCAGGATGCTTTGTACTGTAGTCGGCCATGGAATAGGCGGCTATCAAGGATTTCCTGCACTGGCCACTCGGGATGCCCGTTAACCTCGATAGGCGGTTCCTCAGGTTCAATTTGGCCAGGCAGTGGGCGAGTAGAAGCCTTCCGTAGGCGGTCTGCGTGGAAGACGTCAAGCATACGCATGTGCGGCGGCAGCTTAAGGTGATAGGAATGTCCCTTCATGCCTATAATAGGATAGGGTCCGTACATCTGCTGGTCTAGCTTCTGGCTAGGTCAGCTAGTAGTGAAGCCCTTAGGTATAACGTACACCTCGTCTCCTGTAGAGAAGTCTGGCTCGCGGCGCTTCTTGTTAGCCTGTCGAGCCTATCGCTCTTGTGCTTAAGCAATCCCTTATTGAGCTATCTCTATAGCTAGCTTTACCACATTATGGTAAGCTTTAGCGTAGCTCTGCGCTTCCTCACGTGATATCTGTTCACAAACTATAGTAGATACCTTCGTACGTTCCTCCTAGTCCCAGTGATAGATTAGCTGGTGGCCAAACTCAATTTAATAGAGTAATAAGCCTATAGTCTCATGTGGTAGAATTGCTTAGGTCTAGTCCATACAGGGCAGCAGGTCTGACCAGTTATTCTAATGGTAGTTAACGAATGGGCGTAGGCGCTAGTTAATGTACTAGTTTAGGACCTTAGTGTTCCCGTTAGTTTAGAGGTGATACGGCGTTGAGAGCTTTTACTTAATTCCTATTAGTCAGCATAGCTCATTTATGAATGCTAAGATGAACTAAGGACCGCAATTAGAGACTATTAACCTAAGCGGGCTAAATACTCACTAGATGTAGCAATAGTACATATCAGCTGCCTAAGCAGCTGTAGTTGTCTTATGGTAAGGTAGTAAGAAGTAGTGCTTACTTAGCTAGTCCACAACAACAAAAGCGCAGTCGTATCCTTTCTTATCTAGAGAGAAAGACTTAAAGTCCATAGAGACGTCTCGCCATACTCGCTTAGGGATTAGTAGTGATTTAAGTAAGCCTAGAGTCTTATTATAAGGTATGTAGCTCCATCTGCAAGCTTTACACGCAGCTACGTAGTTATCTACATCTTTGCTCATGCAGCCCTAGTAGTAGCGGTCGCGAAGTAGCTTGCCTGTCTTTCTCTTACTTAAGTAAGCAGTCACCTGGGTAGCATGGATAGCTTAAATGAGGTAAGTTCTTAAGAAGTGTATAGCAAGGACTACTAGCTTGCCGTGGTGCATGAGAAGGCCCTGGCTGAGTTTCCATGCTAGGTAGTTGCCAGAGAGGGCGCGCTCTTAGAATGGCTGTAGGCTCTCATAGCTACGATTCGCCTCAATAATGCGATCAATCAGTAAGTGAGGGTCGTTTAGAGAAGGCGAGGCTATAAAAGTATTAGCAGTAGCTACTTTAATTATATTAGTAGCTAGCATGCCTCTTGCTAACAGCACAGCTAGGTTATCACTCGCGGTCTTAATAAAGCTAATGTTGATTTACTCTACTAAAAGAAAGGCGCGTGTTTAGACTACTTTATTCTTATTTTTTTAGGTCTTTAGTTCCTCTTGCTTGCGCGAGAGCGCGTCGGCTACTATATTAACTATACTAAAGTAATAAATAAGCATTAGGTAATAGTCTACTACGCTTATTACCTAGCACATTTAGTAGAGAGTAAGTTTTTACTTTATAGAAAAGTACTCTAGCATATAGTAGTTAGTTAGAGCACTAAATAACTCTATAGTCTATAAGCCTATAAGCTGCGAGCGCTATTCTTAGAGGCTGTAGATTATAGCTAATATTTTTTTATTATATATATCATAGTTCATCTAGAGCTTGCTTATAGTCTTAGAGTAGAAAACTATAAATTACTAAAAGCTATTCTCTTAGAGCTATAATAGTACTTCTATAATAACTTTATTACTTACATCTATTTCCATACGCGTTTAGCGGTAGGGTGAGTAGTAAACTAAGATATTATCTAACAGCATTAAATCTTTAGCTTACTAGAAGACTACTAGTTTATGTTTATTAAAGGCGTGCTATATGCCCTTTTTAAGTAGCTTAATAAGTAGTTAAATAATATATCTATAGTCTTTTAGGAAAGCTCTGTAGAAATTGCAGAATTCTAGAAAAAATTATAGGCTTTTAACTAACGTAGGTACTAGCTATTTCTATATAGTAATAACCTTCTCAGGGTCCTTTTAAATCTCTTTTATGCTAATAATAAGGCCTAGGAACTTTATTCTAGTAATAGTAAACTTACTCTTTTTAATATCTGCCTAGAGACTTATATTCTAAAAATATCTTAGTATCTAAGCAACATGCTTCTCATACTACAGCAGGTCTTTAAAATAGATTAAAATATTATTAAGATAAGTAGTATAGAAGTTATTTAGTAGGTTATAAAATACTTTATTAATATAGCACTAGAATATAGCAGGGCTATTATAGAGACTAAATAATAGCACGTAATACTTATAATTCCTATACTAAGTATAGAATATAGTTAGGTTCTCTATGTCCTTATTTAGACGTATATAATAGAAGGTTTATTATATATTAAGCTTAGTAAATACTCTTATACGTGCTAGGCGGGTAAGAGTCTTCTAAATTAACAGAATTAAATAAGCATCTTTTTTTATAATAGTATTAAGCTTATAATAGTTAACATAGAAGCGCTACCCTTTTTTAGACTTTTTAGTAAATAATACTAAAAAAGTATATAAAGCATTACTATGAGTAATAACCTCTTATTTAAGGTAGTTATTTAGGTAGGTCTTAATAAGCTATAGCTACTTAAAAAACATATTATATAATAGACTTAATATTAACATGTTTTTAGTTATTAGTTTAATATTATAGTTAACATCTTCGCAATGCGGGGGTAGTATGTCTGAGTTTTTTTTTAAAAAGTAAACTTAAGTCACGCTAGCGTAGCTAGAGTAAAGTAGTTTCTACTTAATAAGCTACTAAAGTTTCTTTTCTTTTATAAGGTTCTTATTTAATTAATAGGGCTCTTTTAGTAAAGCCTTTATTAAAAAGTCTTTAAAGCCTTAAGAGAAAAGCTTTAGGTCTAGTAGGCTAAGCTTATCTCTATAGTTTTAAATAAGCTTATTTACTTTATAAACGCTAGTATACTTTAGTATAGTTTTCTTTTACTATACGTGTATTATAAAGGCAATAGCTTTTATAGTATTAATCTTAAGGCCTATCTTAAAGAGGTTTTTGCGTAAGATAGGCTAAAAATAAAAGATTTACTTACTTAGCTCTAGCTACTATTATAGATAAAGCTATTTTTTTATTTTTCTAATATTCTCTTACTGTACTATACGCTGGGGCGAGCGCTAAAGTGGCTTATAGATATACTATAAAATTACTATATTTATTAGCTTATCACGTTAGTCAGTATTAGCTTAGTATAAGGGGTTAATTTTAGTTAATAGGCTTTACATTAAAATAATAATATCACGCTTATAGTTAATTAGCTTATTATCTAGCTATTTAAGTGCTTACTTTTTATAGTTAATTAAAATACCTATATCTTTAAACAGCTTACAGCTGATTATAAGGTCATGGCGGCTAATATTACAGAAAATAAAGTAAGTTAATAGATAGTAATTATTTAGTACTAGATTAGCCTAAAAGTACTTATTTACTTATCTATTTAGTTTATTATTATAGCTAGCTAGGGGGATAGATTTTATTTAGTAAGTTTTTATTTTAAACTCTTTCTTAATAGCGCGTATATGCTTTAGGTGTATTAGAATAAAACTACTAGCTTTAGTATTAAAAAAGCTACTTAGCTTAATAGCTAGTCCGCTAGTAGAGATATAGCAGGATAGAGTAAAAACTAGTCTACTAAATAGTAGTTAGTAAGAGTTAAACTAGTTAATAGCTTTAGAGAATAACCCTAGAAAAGAGACTTCCCTTAGAGTGAGTCTTTTCCTAATAGTTTTTCTATAGTAAGCTAAAACTTCTTATTATTACTAATATCTTAAGGTGTATAGAGCTCTTTATTAGTATTTATAGACTTAATTACTTTAGCTATAGCTTAAGCAGGTAGTTAGTAGTCTTTTATAAAATAACTAAGTTTCCCGTAATTATAGTAACTAACTAGCTTAAAGATAGGTATTAGTAGAATAGTAGTAGCTACTACGTAAGTTAGGCACTTAGTTTTTAAATAAGACTACTAAATTAGCAGCAGCTAAGTTTTTCTAGTTCTTTTATTAATCTACTTAGTAACTTTCCTAGCGCTGAGAGTTAGCTTTCTAGTAAAGTCTTAAGCTAGGTCTATATACTTATTATACTAGTTATAGTACTATTATTAATAAATGCCTATTTGCGTACGCAGAGTGTTTAAAAGCTTCTTATAGAATTCTTTTACCTATTAGTCTATAGGTAGGCTGCGTTTTTAAGCTAGGTAAAAGAAGTTATCTTAAAATATAATAAAGTTAGTAGAGTCTCTAAGATAAAGCTTCTAGAAATTATGGTAAGTATTAAGTCTCTTATATAGATTACCGTACGTCCTTTTTAGGTGATCTATTATATATTAGTAGCTAACTAGCTACTTACTCTCTTTTATTATACGTATAAGTGTTAAGAGATACTAGTTAGCAGGACTCTCCGTACGCGTACGCATATAAGAGATAATATTCTTCTAAATAGCTTACTTACTAGCTCTAGTAAACTAGTTTTAGTTAGTATGTACCTTGTCCTCTAAGACATCCCTCTATTAATTAAAGGTAATGTTCTTGCTGTTTTTAAGTATTAGCGGGTCGGGAAATTATACTAAGCAGCTATTGCCTTAATAGCTACCTACAGTAGGCGTAGCTAGTAGAGTAGCAGGTAGATAGGGTAATGCTTAAGGAGTTTAGTTACTAAAATCTTCTATATCAGAACTATTGTTAGGTCCTACAGCGACATAGCTAGCCTAGTTCTGAAGGGTCTGTAGTAGAGCTGTAAAGCGCGTCTTCTTTACTAGTGTCAACAATAGCACTAGGCTGGCCTTTGCAGAGAGAAAGAAGTGTATATTATGCGTGGGTTTCTTTATCTATACCCTTAGTGTCTTGATCTCATTCTCTTAATCCACTACGCGCTCGAGCGTGTTGTTTAGTAGCTGACAAAGCTTAGCAAGCTCATCTCTAGCCTCATTAAGCTCAGTTTCGGCCGTGTTGAGCGCTTTTCCTAGCGTATCAGCATAGTCGTAATGTGTGAGTACTTTAAGGTGGCTACGCTCTAGCTCGCTAGCGATTATCGCTTAATTAAGGGTCATCAGGGTAGGAAGCGTAACCTCTATCTCCTAAGGCTCGTAGGTGTCGGTTCCCCAGGTAGTGCTCTTGGTAGTAGCCACAAAGGGTTTCTTATCATGTCGTGCCTGGATGCGGAGCTTCTTAATGGTGTAGTCTTCTCCAATCACGTTGTTAGGGTAGTGCGTGGCGGCACACTTAAGCGACTTAAAGATAGGCGTGTAGTCATTACCAGTGGCTGTTGCCTTGGGATCGACCCTTATCTCTAGCATGGAGAGCTTTCCCATGGTCCTAACCTATCTATCCTTATATTTATATAGAGCTTCTGGCCCTTAGCAGGGTGAAGCAATTAGCTGATTCTCTAGCGTGGAGAAGATAAGCTAGTAGTGCTCACGAGAGTCGGTTTCTCTGGCGTAGAGAAGATGATAGAGGGGGGGGGGGAAAGGGTTCGCTAGAGCTCTCGTAGCTCTCTTCCAATCTAATGAGTATATTGCCTACTGCTGTAGGTCTTCCGGTTACCTGCCAAGTCACTCTTAAGGCCTGCCGTGCAGGGCTTATACAGGCTATCGCTCAGGATTTCAACTGCCTACTGCTATAAGGCTTTCCAGTAAAGATCATATAGTTAACAAACTAACGACTCAGCGTAGTCGTGTAATTGATTCTCCAGGTACAGTCATTAGCAAATTAAACGCTCAAGTTAATCACGCGGCTTAACCTCAATATTATGTCGCCGTCATCCGGCCGAGTTAGATTAATCTTAGTGTAATGTAATAACGGGCTCGGTCTTCACGCGTCGTAGCATAGATATAGGTTAACAGGATAAGTTAGCTCTATTTTAGCTACACTAAGATAGAGAGAGAAGAGGTACAAAGGGGGCTCGCCTCTAAATAGGGCGGTGTATAGCCTAAGCGTAAGCTAGCCATGCTCTAAGCTCTGCGCTAGATTATAGCTAGCATAGTTAGTTATAATATCATGTAGCCTGCAGCGAGCAGAGCGAGCAGCACCGTCACAAATAGCCTTAATTATAAAAACTACTTATAATTTCTAAACTATGTTAACTAAACGTACTCTTACTTTATAAGTAGAAAAAAGTTATAGTTATTGCCTTCATTTTTTATAAAGGCTTTTTTATTTATATTGTATGTTTTTTCGCCAAAATTCTATATTTAAGAATAGTTATATTTTACAGCTAAAACTACTTTTTAAATATTTTATAGTTAGTAGTATTATTTTATAATTAGTTTATAGTATATATAACTTTTAATTTAATATTTAAATATTATATAAAAGGTTTATATACTGTTTACAATTTAGCTCCTATATATTATTTTTTTAAACTAAAAATTTTACTACTTTTTTAAACTACAAAATTATTTTTAGTTAACTTTAATTTTCTATTTAAAATTTATATTATTTTAAAGTACCTTTTTTTATATAAAAAAAGTTACTAAAATTATTAAAACTTTTTAGTAAAGTATTTACTTAAATTACATACTTATAAAATTAAATATAATATATTAAAAGTTTTAAAAGTTTTAAAATTTTTATAAAAAATTATATAAATTTGTTATTATAAATAGTAATTATAAGTAGTATTATTATTTTTTACTTTTAATATATTTAGTATTATAACTAGTATTAAAATTAATAAAGTATAAGTAATTTAGTTAATTATTAGTAAAATAGTAAAGTAAAGTAAATAAAAATAACTTAACTAAGTATTTAACTTAACTAGATATTTTTAACTCTAGTACCTACTTTATTTTAATTATTTTTTTGGTATTATAGTTACGTTCTACTTAATATAAAAAGTTTAAGCTAATACCTAAATTATAGAAATATTAGTAGTATAACTATTTACATAAAAACTAGTATTTTTATTAACTAACTATTAAATAAACAAGCATAAAAACTAAGAAAATAACTAAATATTAGTATAGGTTAACTTGTTAATATAAATTTCTTATACTTATAAGTATTTATAAAAGTTTTCTATTTTTTAAAATATTATAAAAAGTATTATAATAACTTTAATTACTACTATTATTACTTTATTTACTATATTAATAAAAAGTTTATTATTTTTACTAATAGTTAATAGTATAATTAAGTTTATTTTATAAACTTTATTAATTATATTAATTTTTATAAATTAATTACCTACATTAAATTTATTATTATTATAAAAACTTATATTGAAAATTAATATAGCTTATAATTTATACATAATAAACTAAGTATTATAAAAAATTTAAAAATAACTAATTCTACTTTTATTTAATATTAAAACTTGAAAATAAAATAAAAATTAACAAAAACTATTTTGATATTAAAATTAATTAGTAAAAATTTATAGTATAAAGTTATATTATTAGTTTTAAAACAAATTAATGAAAAAATAACTAATGGTAATATTTAGTAATACTTAATAATTAATAACTTTATTTTTTTTTAAATAGTAAGTTTTAAAAAAAATTAATATAAAAACTAATTTTAAGTAATTAATAAATTTAAATAAAAATAAAAATATAAGTTAAAATAATTATTATTACTATTAGTATTAACTTATAAGTAATTACATATAAATATAAATAATAAAATACTATATTAAAATTATATAAAGCTAAAAAGTAAGTTTATAAAAATTGAAAAATTAATATAATTTACTAAGTTTTAAAATTAAGTACTAAAGTACTATTTAGTTAGTTTTATAATTAGTAGTAATAAGTATTATTAAATTTATAGAAATTTAAGCTATATTATATATATATACTCTATTATTAGTATTATAAAAATAATATTAAAAACAAGTATATATATTTTATAGTACATTTTTATTACTAAAAAGTAGTCTATTAGTTTATTTATATAAATAGTTTATTAAAGTAGTATTTAAAATATTTATTTTATTAAAAAATACGATTTAAAAATTTAATAGAAGAGAGTTATTTAAATAAAATATAAAATAGTCATTATATATTATATAATTTAATTTATAGTTTTAAAATAAAAATTTAAAAAATTTCTTAATTTAGCTAATTAAAAGTAAAAGTATTAAATTTAAATTTAAGCTTAAATTATACTAAAATTAGTACTAAAAATTAAGACTTTACTAATTTAAAAAAAATTAATAGTTTTTAAATTTATTTCTTATATTTTAATATAAATTATAATTGCTATATTTTTATTATAAAATAAGTATAAAATTTATTAAAATATTATAATAATAACTAAAACTATTAAAAATATAATAAAATTATACTATACCTAATTCATTAAATATAAATTTTTATACTTAATAAAGTAAGTAAATATTTAGTTTATTTAGTAAGCTAGTTTGTTAAAATTTAAACTACTTTTAAATAATAGAAAAGGTTTAAAGTTTCTATTTTTTACTAAACTTATTTATATATAAACTTAAAATACTTAAAAAAAACTAGTATATACTTATATTAGTATGTAAGTATAGTTTTAATAAATTATATATTAAAAAGTACTAGTTTATAGTATATTTTAAATATAACTTTTAATTAATAAATATAAAAAAGTTATAAGTACTATAATATAGTTATAATAAACTTAATAAGTATTAAAATATATTATAACTATTTTATATAAAAAAGTAAAATTTTTAAAAAGATTAGCTTTTTTTTTAATTTAATATTATACGGTTAAGTTTTTTTTATAATTTTTTAAAAAATTAAATAACTTACTTTTACTATATTTTAAAAAAGTAGCTTTTTAAATTAAAATAGTTATAAACTTATTAAGTTTTTTATATAAAGACTTAATTTGTATTACTTTATTATTAGTATATACTATTATATTATTATACTTTTTTTATAATTTATACTTTTAAAGTATATTTAATTATATTTATTTAAATTTTTAATATTTTATAAAGTTAGCTTTATAGAAGAAAATAGTATATAAAAAAAAGTTAATTAATTTTAGTTATTGTTATAGTAGTACTTTTTAAATAAATTATACTAAAATATTTATAATAAAAATAATATTTTTATTAAAAAAAACTAAAATAAGTTAAGTTTTAAATTTATTTTGGAAATTTAAATAAAATTTTATAAATTACTATTTTTAGTTTTATAAAAAAATTAATATTAGTAAAATACTTATTAATATAATTTAATTTTAAGTTTTTTATTCTATAAGCTATAAAAAATAAAAAATTAGTATTTTTAAAAAAAAAAAATTTTAAAAAAAAAGGTTTATAAAGTATATAAAGCTAACTTTAAAATTTAATTTATTTAACTATTATTTAATTTTTTATTTTATTACTTGTTATACTTTATATAATTAAAAAAATTATAAATAGTAATAACTAAAATATAGTAAATAGTTTAAAAAAAATTACTAACTACTAGCTAAAAAGTATATTAAAAATGTTAATATTAAATAAAAATAAAGTAAATATAAAGTAAAGTTACTAAATAATATTATTAAAAAAATTAATAAAACTAATACTAAAAAAATATATAATATTTTATATATATAGTTACAAGTATAATAAATATAATAAGTAGAGTTAAAACTTAATAAACTTATTAATACTTATTATAAAATAAATTATAAAAAAAAATTTACTATTTAAAAAGGTAATTTTCTTAAATTATATATTATATTTTATAGGTGAGCTACGCATATAGGCGAGCTGCATATCTTAAAATTCACTAAAAAATCGAAATTTTCCACCTTCATATGTCAACAACCACTTAATAATAAATTCTAAAAATTGAAATTTAGGCTTTTCTATATGCATTACAGCGTTTCTGAAGGTTGCATGAAAATTAGATTAGTAGTTTTTAAGATATAGTAATATAGCATAGTTTTAGTCTCTAAATTACTATATCTTAGAAACTACTAATCTAATTTTCATGCAACCTTCAGAAACGCTGTAATGCATATAGAAAAGCCCAAATTTCAATTTTTAGAATTTATTATTAAGTGGTTGTTGACATATGAAGGTGGAAAATTTCGATTTTTTAGTGAATTTTAAGATATGTAGCTCGCCTATATGTATAGCTTACCTATAAAATATAATAAAATATATTTAAAATATATAAAAAATTAAACTAATATAATATAAGTTTTATAAACTTTTATAATTATTAAAAGTATTAAAATAACTATAGTAGTTAGTTTTAATAAACTTTATTATAAAATTACTATTATTTAAGAAATTAGAAAATAATAAAAAATATAATACTATATTAGTAATTATAAATAAATTAAGTACACATACTTTATTTTAATAGTTATAGATTTATTAGTAAAAAAAATTAGCTTATAATATTTTAAAAATAGTTATAATAAAATATAAAATACTTAAAAAATTATTTTTAATTAAAAGAAATTAATTATATTACATTTTTAGAAAACTTTATTAGTTAAGTTAAAGTTAAAAAATAAGCTTTTAATAAGCTTTTACTTTTAAATAAATAAATAAATAAATAAATAAACTAAACAAACTAGACTTTAAAATAATATTTAAGAATATATATTAACTATTTTTAAAAAAATTAAGTTAAGTTGTTACTTTTAACTAAGTTTATATATAATAGTATAAAGTTATTTATAATTAATAAATTACTATTTTATGTTAATTATAGGTATAAGTTATTAGCTAATAAAAAACTATATAATTTAAATAGTAAATTATATAAAGCTTGTAATAATACTTAATAACTATTAAACTTATATAATAAATTAAGTAAATAATTACTTTAAAAAACTTATAAACTATAAAAAGTACTAATAAATTAAAAGTTAAAAAAACTAACTTTTAAAAAAAAAATTTAGTATATAAAAACCTAAAAACTACAAAGCTAAGTAAAAAACTAAATTATATTTAAATTAAATTATTTAAAATTAGTAAAATTATTAAATTAATTAATTATAAACTATAACTACTATAAAATATAAGAATTTACTTAATTTTTTATATATTATTATTTAAATAAGTACTACTAAATATACTATTAGTAAAAAACATAAATATAAAACTATACTAATTAAAATATAAATTAAAAAAAAATGTTTAAACTATAATAGTTTAAACATTAGTAAAAATATTTAGTTAAATAAAAAAAAACTATAAACTAAAGAAAAATATCTAGAAATATATTAAAAACTTAAAGTAATATTTTAAAATAATTAACTAATTTTACTTAAAAAATTTAGTAATATTAAATTTTAAATAAAAGTTTATATAAACTATATAAAGTTAGTATAAAATAATTATAAGTAGTTAATAATTTCACTTTAAGTATTATTAAGTATAAAAAATATTTTTAAAAATACTTATAATATTACAAAAAAAAATTGGCTTTTTTATACTTAAAACTTAAAATAAAAAAACTTTTAAGTTAAAATTTTAAAAAAAAAAGTAAGTATTATAAATAATAATAAGTAATAATTAAAATATAGTAAATAACTTAAAAAATAACTTTTAACTACTAGCTAAAAGGTATACTAAAAGCAAGACATTAAGTAGAAAGTAAAGTAGTTTCTTTAAAATGTAAAATATAAAGTAAAGTCATTAACTAATATTTTTAAAAAATTAATAAAGCTAATATTAAAAAAAAACACAGAGCATTTTACATATCAAGTTATAAGTATAATATAAGTAATTAAAACTAATAAAAGTTAAATAGCTATATTAAATTTAAGTAAAGTCTAAATTATAAGTAAAAAAATTTATTATATAAAAAACGTTTTCTCTAGCTTTTAAATAGTTTAATTTTTTATACTTATTTTTATATTTTTAAGTAACTTTCTAAAATTGTTATGTAATAAATTAGTTAAACTATTACTTATTATATTTTTATATTATTAAAATAAATTATATAAGTAAAACTTTTTATATAACTTTACATATTAACTAAAGTATTTAATACAGTTTATAAATATACTTAAAACAAATAATATACTTATATATACTATTTTTTATAAAATATAGTAAAGGCTATATATTATAACTATATAAGCTATAAGTATATAAAAAGCCTACTTATTTAAAAACTATAATAATATAGTACTTTTATAATACTATATTATATTACTAACTTTTTATAAAATAAATAACTTGAAATTTATTAAAATTTTTAGAAATTTTATTTATTAACTTTTAACTCTAAAAGTAAGTAATAAATTACTTATAAATACTTTAACTAAATAAAAACTTATTATTAAAATAGTATAAAAACTTTTTATAAAAACCTTTATAAATTAAAATAAGTGTTTACTTACTTAGTGTTTGTTATTACTATTTTTTTTATTAATAAAAGTCTAGCTTTTACTACTCGTATATTTAAAAATAGCTTAAGTTTTATAAACTTAATACTTATAGTAACGTTAACTATATATTTTTACTAATTTTATTAAAATAACTATTTAACTTGTTACTTTCTTTAGTTAACGTTTTAAATTAAAAATATTTATTAAATAACTATATAATAAGCTTATAAGAAATAAAAATTAGTACTTAACTAAATAAGCTTATTTTTATTATACTATTAGCTATTTATAAAAAAAAGCTTTTAATTTAATAAAATTATTTTAACTAAATATTATAAAAAGTTTAGTAAACTTACTTAAAATTATTTATAAAAATTTAAACTAAAAAACTACTATATAAAAAAAGCTAGTTTAAATAAATTAAAGAAATTAAAACTTTTTATATAAAATTTTAAAATACTAAAGCTACCATAAATGTTAGTAAACTAAGTATAGTAAAGTATATTATATATTTACTTTAGAATTTTAAGTTACTAGTAAGTACTTATAGTAAGCTTATAGTATAAATTTTTATTTATTTCTAAGCTTAAAATAGTTACTAAAACTTTTATTTAGAAATAAAATACTAAACTCTAATTTTATATAAACTTTATATTTAGTTCTATTTCTTTATTATTAGCTTTTACCAGTAATAGCTGGCTTTACTAATATAAACTAAATTTATATTACTAATAAAATTAGTATAGCTAGCTAAACAATAAATAATTTAAAAGATCTAATAAAAATCTTTAAACTAAATTATAACTTATTTAATATAAATAGTAGATAAATTAATAACTAAAGCTAATTAAACTAATACTAGAACTAATACCTAAAAATACTTATTTTTAATAATATTAACTAAGAAAGCTTTTATAGCTTTTTATAGAGTATTAAAAGCTATAGCTTAAAACTAAAAATTATTATTAAAGTTTCTAATAATTTTATAAACTAGTTACTAAAATAACAAACGCTTTAATAAATGTTTTTAGTAATATTAATAGTATTTAATTTTATATAGTATACTAGTTATAACTTATTAATATAATATTAAACATAAATAAAAAAATAAAAAATAAAATAAAATAAAAACTAGAAAAATATACTACTAGTTTTATGTTTATAACAATTACTAAAAGGCTTAAAATATAAAAGTAGTAGAACTTAAAATTTATTATTAACTAAAGTTATAAAAGGCTATTTAATGTGTATTTAAAGTAAAAAAACTATAAAATATTAGTTATAATTAACTAATACTTAAACTAATACTAAAAACTAATTTATAAATATAATAGTTTTACGTGCTACTTTATTAAAAAAATTATAAGACTTATTAAAACTAGTAAGTAAAGTATTAGTTATAATTAACTAATACTAAAACTAATACTAAAAACTAACTTGTAAAAGTAATAGTTTTATATACTATAGTTTTATATAGTACTTTACTAAAAAGATTTTTATAAAACTTATTAAAAGTAGTAGGTATAACTTGTTTTATACTAAAAATATTTTTATAAAGCTTATTAAAACTAGTAAGTATAGTCTAATTTATACTAAATTTTTTTTATAAAGTTTATTAAAACTAGTAAGTAAAGTATTAGTTATAATTAAAAATACTAAAACTAATACTAAAAGCTAACTTATAAAAGTAATAGTTTTACATAGTACTTTACTAAAAGAATTTTTAATAAGTTTATTAAAACTAGTAAATATAACTTATTTTATATTAAAAAAATCTTTATAAAGTTTACTAAAGCTGGTAATATAACTTACTTTATATTTAAAAAAAATTATAAAGCTTATTAAAGCTAGTAAGTGTAACCTATTTTTTGCTAACTATAGTTAAAGTATTAAGTAAATATTAGTTAAAGCAAAATAGTTAATAATATAAGTAAGTAATAAAGTAGGTATTAACATTTATAGTATATTAAAATTAAAAACGTATAAAAAGTAAAAATAAAATAAGTAAAAATAAAATAAGTAAAAATAAAATTTTAGTAAAATATAAGTATATAATTAACTACTTAGTATATAAATTACTTACTTATATTTAACTTTACTTTACTATCTTACTAACACTAACTTACTAACTTTACTAAAATAATTTATATAAGTTTCTACTTTATATAAACTAATAGCTAGACTAATATTATATTTTAATAATACTTTACTTACTAGCTATTTATTATGCTTCTAAAATATGCTATAAAACTTATTTTTATAATATTATTAAACAAACATTAAAAAAAAGATAATAAATATTTAGATAATATGCATACTACTTAAAAAAAAAGGTATAATAATCTAGAAAGTAAAAAGCTAGTATTAGTATATAATAAAAAGACAATAAATAAATTTTCTTTTAAAATATTAAATAAAATATATAAAAAATTATATAAAAAATTATATAGCTAAAATTAATGCTGTTAAAAAATAAATAAAAAGATTATAATTAAAAATTTAAAGTAAAAAGTAAAAACTAAAGCTATTAAAAAACTATAAGTAAATGAAGCATTAGAGTTAGTATTAGTTACTAATATTAGTAGGTTTAAAAGTAGTATTTATTAAACCTAAAAAGTAAAACTATATAATTCTAATAAAAACTATTTTACCAAATTTTTTATTCTTAGTAATAATAAAACAGGTAATAATAATAAAGTAAAGCTAATTACTAATATAAAAACATTACTCTAAGTACTTAAAAATTTAGTTATAGTAAATTCTATAATATAGTAACACGTAGTATAATACTTTTAGAGTATAATATTAAAAAGTACTATTAAAAAATTAAAATAGTTCTTTACTTAAATAGACTTTAAATATATGATAAAGCTTAAAAGTATATTATAATTTAAGATTAGTATATGTTTTCTTAATTTTAGACTAATACTAAGACTAATACTTATTTAAAATACCTAATAATAATAATAATATAAGCTAAGTGTTTTAACTAAGTTAGCTAAGTATAAAGAAATATAAATTTTAAAAGTATTTTTACTAAAAAAGTTAGCTATACTACTTAGTATTTACTATAAAGTAAGGTATTAGTTTAAATATTAGTATATTAATAATAGAATTTAGATTCTAGTTTTAAAAACTTTATATACTCTAGCTATTAAACATAGTACTTTAATACTTAAAATAAATTTAATTAGTAGCTACTTAATTCTATTTTTTTATAATTTGTTTAGTTATTTAAAACGTATTATTATAGTAGTAGTAGTTATAGTATAATTTTATAACTATTTCTTAGGTCTAAAATTTAGTTAGTATTTACTTTAAAATACCTTAGTTTTTTAGATACTTTTTAGTTTAATATAATTAGAGATTTTACTAAAGAGTTTTACTTTAAGAATTTTAATAAAAATAATACTAAGTACTTACTTAATTAGCTTTTAGATAATACTAATTTTATACTAAAAAAAGTTAGTATATAAATTAAGCTACTTAATGGTTTAAAGTAAAAGTAAATATAAAATAGTGTATTTCTAAGTATTAGTTAGTATTAGTCTATTAAACTATATATATATTTACTTTTTTTTAAATATAAACTTTATATTAGTAGCTATAACTTAATGTTAAAGTTATTTATTAAATATTAGCTTATTTTATATATATTATATTACTTTCTTTTTACCTTAATTTTTAAAAGTTAAAAAAATTTATAAATAACACACTTTAGAAACTCTTATAGCATAAAATAGCTATATAAGTTAACTTAGAAATGAAGTTCTTTTTATTTAAAATACTTAATATAGTTTACTTAATAGTAATATTTTAAAATTTATAAATAATAATAATATAAGCTATTACTAAAAAAAACTAAGTTTATAAACAGGCAACTCTCTTATACTAAAAATTCTAATAATAATAGAAAATTAGTACTATATTCTTTCTACTTAAAGTACTATATAGTAATAGCTTCTTATAATTATTAAAAGTGAAAAGTAATACTAAAAAAGTTTTCTTTAAAAGTTTAGAGTATTACTTAACTATATATTATTATTTAGTATACTTAAAGTACTATTTATAAAGCCTCTTTTTATTTATATATTATTTATAAGCATAACTTATAAGCTAATACTTAAAGAAAGTAAAGATTTAAAGTTTCTAGCTTTTTTTATAGTAAACTTTTTAGCTTTTATACTTTATAGCTAGTTATAATAGCTATTATAAACTAGTCTAAATTTTATAATTAGAAGTAGTTTAACTATTAAACCTAACTTTTTTAGTGTAAATATAAATTATGTTCTAAAACAACTTAATATTATTTATAGAAAGTATTAATTAAATTCTAGTAGTAAATAAAAGCTAGTTTTAAATTATAACTTTTCTAATATAAAGATAGCTTAATATGTTATAAATTTTTTTTTAATTATAGCCTTACTATTATATTATAATGTTAAAAATAATTATTTTTTTAAACTACTAATATAGCTACTATCTAAATATTTTACTTATATTTTAGAATATATAAGTATTATATAAAAGCTTTGTACCTATAAATAAAAGTTAAAAGAAATTACTAATTAAAATAATACTTAAGCTACTAAAAAAGAAATAACTAGATAATAGAAAAATCTTTTTATATTATAAATTAACTTAAGTTAATATTTTTAAGCTAACTATAAATTTTTTATTTATAATTAAATACTAAATATCTTTAAATATAGTTTAAAGAGCCTAAATAGCTTGTAGTAATAATTTAGTAAATTCTATACTTTTAATTAAAATATAAAATAGTACGTTTAATATTTTACTAAAAATATTATAGGTAGTACAACCTATAGGTACTACTTAAATTATTAGAGAATAATATTTATAAGTAGTAGCTAGGTTATTAAGGTTAGTAGAAGTAAATTCTATAATATATATTTTTCTAGACTCTATATTTCTATTTAAGTTAATTAGTTACTATAAAAGATTTTCTTTTATTAAAATTAATTAGTAGTAGTTTATAATAATCTTATTAAAGAATTTTTACTTTTTAATAAAAGTTTTACATATTTCTTTAGTTTAGATAGTAAAGTTAGTAAAATAGTTAGCTTTTTATTACTTTTAGTATATAGAAAAATTAAGGTTATAAGTACTAATTTAAGTAAACTAGTTTATTACGTAATTTTTAGAGTAATTTCCTAAGTTTTCTTTATTAACTAAAATATTCTATGTGCCTAGTTAATAAGTAGCTAATTCTTTTTAAAATAAATTAAGATTCTTTTCTTTTTTATTAATATCTTTAAGGTTAAAATTATTTTCTTTAGTAAGTAGTTCTTTTTTCTTATATAAATTATCTTATAAGTAATTATAGTAAAACTTATAGTACTAGTAAGTCTTTTTATATATAGTAAAAATTTTATGCTTAAATAAAAGAATTTTACTTATTTCTTAAAATAAATAATAAAGTATAAGTTTAATATAAGTAAACTATACTAAGTTATAGTTAAAATAATATTAGAGTATAAAGTTTAAAATTCTTAGCTTAGTTTAAAGCCTTTTTTTTATATTACTAGTATAGTTATATTTAAGAAGAAAATTATAAATTAAAATAAAGTAAATTAAAATAATTTTTATATTTCTAGAAAAAGCTCTTATTATAATAAAGAGATTTATTATTCTTACTATTTTTTTTATAAAATATTATATATTTAGCTAGTTCTCTTTTAACTAATAATTAATATTAAGTACATAGTATAAGTAATAAACTAAAAGTAAATTAAAAAGAAAATAAGTAACTTTTTAAGTAAACTAGTTTTACTTACTAATAAGTTAATTTATTATCTTTATAATAAAAAAGTATAGTAGTTTCTTAAAATTAAGTTTTAGTAATATTTTAGTAATTATAGCCTTGTAGCTTTTAGACTACTTTTTTTATTTAATAGTATACTTTTTACTATATACTATTATACTAGTAGTACCTATATATAATTAAATATTAGTATTAATAAGCTATTTTATTAGAAGTATATAGTAATATAAATTTAATTAAAAGTAGTTATATATAGAGTAAAATTAATAGTATAATTTGCCTTTATTATAGTAAATAGTAGAAAATTTAGCTAATAACTAAAAAGTAGTAAATTAGTACTTAAACTACTTTATTTTTTTATTAAACTTTAAGTAATATACTATTATATAATAATAGATTTAAATTCTAGTTAAAAATAAAAATAAAAATAATTGCTTAAAGTCCTAAATTATATTAAAATAAGTAAGTAAAAAAAGCTACTTTTTATTAATAATACTTTAAAGCTAAAACTAAAAATATATAGTAAAAATATATACTTTCTAAAATCTAGTAAATTTTATAAAGGCTTTATAGTTATTTTTATTAAAAAGCTTTTTATTAGAATCTAGTATATTTTTATAGTAGTATATATAATAATTATAAGTATTATTATAACTTTACTACTTAAAACAATTTTAGCTATTAATAATACTAAACTTAAAAGTAAGTACTTTATTTTTAAAAGCTTAAAAACAATATTAAAAGTAATAAGTAATAATATAGGAATTATTTCAAATATTATTACACGTAATCTTAATTCTAGTAGTAAAAGTAGTATTCTTTTACTTATTATATTAAGAGAAATATTATATTAAGTTGTTGTAGTAATAATTAGTTATAAAAAAAGTAATAAATAAGTTTCAACTTTTTAATTACTATATTTAGAAAAGTATTAGTTTTAGTATTAGTTCTAGTATTAGTTTTAGTAATTAGTAAAATAGAATTATATACTAGAGCTTTAAAATTCCTACTTTTATTAGCCTAAAAAAAGCATGTTCTATAAAAAACTTTAGTAAAATATATAACTAAGTTTAGTATAACTATAACCTAAGAACTATTATTCTTAAAAGTACTTTAAAACTTGTTAATAAATATATCCTTATTATTAGATATTTTTAATATAAAAAACCTAGACTTTAAGTTTACTTACTTTCTTATAATTATATTAAACACTATGTAATAAAAGTATAGATATTATGTTATGTAGCTATTTTTATATAGTAATATATACTTAATATAAAACTTATAGTTAATATATTATTAGTAAGACTTTATGTACTTTTCTATATTTATAAAAAAGTATATTAGAAAAGCTTTACTTCGTAATACTTTATTATAATTAAACTCTAATAAAAAAAATATATTAAATAAATACTATAAATAAAAATTTAAAGCTTTAATTTAATATTATAAAACTTTTAACTTTTATGTATTAAAAACTAGATTTAGGACTATAGTAACTTAAAAAGTAAAATTATTTTTACTATTATTTTTACTATTATTCTTATAAAGTATATCAATATTATTATTAAAACTTTTTATATAGTATTTATAAACTATTCTTATTAAGTAAATGTAAAAAATAGTTTATTTACTTTAGTAGTAAGTAAATTACTATTAATATAATTATTATTAAAAAAAGTACTTAAAGCTTTATTATTAATAGTAATATTTTTATAGTTATAATAATTTTATTATAAAAAGTGTAGTTAATACTAAACTACCTAACACTATATATAATAGTTATTTTAAAACAGTTAATTAACACGTTTATAATTATTACTAAAAAAGTAAAATAGCTTAAAGAGTATAATATTAAAATTTTGAGGTAAAAAAAGTAATAAACTAAAAATCTTTTTAATATTATATAAAAAGTAGTAAATATACTCTATATATTTGTATTAAGTATCTTAATATTAGCAAACTTTTATAAAAATATATACTTAAGTAATTAGTATTTTCTTTATAAAAGAAATTTTAAAAAGCTTTTAAACTATAAACTAAAGTCTATTTTATTATTATAGCTAAATAAAGGTATAAAATTAGAATCTTAAAAGCTATTTTTAAGCTTTAAGTACTTATTTTTATTTTTATAGTAAATAGAGTACTTTTTATTTACAAGCTTTATATTAAACTAGTGTTTATTATAAGTACTATAGGTCTTTATTATAAGCTTATTAAAATAAGTATATAATATTTTAATTAGTTATTAATTTATAAAGCTAAAGTAAAAGTTATTTAAAAAAGTATTACTTAAAAAATTTATAAAAAGGTTAAGTTACCTGCCTAATAATAAATATAGCGTTATTTTTAAATTTTAGTTTAAATATAACAAGTATAGCTTAAGCTATAGTATTATTACTATCTAATTTACTTAGTAAATAATAAAAAAGACTATACTACTATTATAAAAGTAAAGTATTATATAATATAGTTAAAAAACTTTATAGTATAGTAAATAAAGCTAAAAGCATAAAGTATTATATAAGTATAACTACTTTTTATAAAAGGTATTATATAGGTAAAACTACTTATAATAAAAATATAAAATAGTAAAAAGTAAAAAGTAAAAGTAATATAGCTTTATACTTATACTATATAAGTAATTAGCTAGAATGCTTTTAAGAAAATAATTATAAATATATATATATATATATTATTTTAATATTTTTATAGCATAAACATGTAGCTTTTTAAGTACTATAGTTTATTTTATTAGTAGTAGTATCTTTAGAGTTACTATACTGGTTATAAAAAAAAGATAAATCTATTAGTAAAGTATTAGTAGTATAAAAGAATTTACGTAAAAAAGATATTAATAAAAATATTAAAGTATTAGTTATATAATAATTTTTAGTAAACTTTAGTATTTTCTTAGCATAAAATAACTAGAACCTAATTACGTAAGGTTGGTTTTTTTTAACTAATAAGAATATAAAAAACTTTAGTATTATTTTAATAGAGTTTTAAACTAAAAAAGTTTTTTTTATTTAAATAGAAAAAAAGCTTTGCTATACTTAGTAAACATATACTTAAAAATTTAAATAAAATAATTCTATCACGGTAACTATCTGTGATATAAGGGCCTTTTAAGGAAGCCTTTTTATAAGCTTTTTTTTTGTATTATATGTTTATACTTTAGCTTCGCGCTAGTATATAAGCCCTTACTCTAAATATTTTAGCTTATAACTTATTATGTTTTTCCCTTCTTTACGTAATGTCTTGACTTATTATCTGGTACTATACTTAGTAATTAATTAATACTTTTTATTAAGCACTTAACTTTCTACTTATAGCACTACCATAATATTACATTATATCTTTACTAATTTCTTATAATAGATAACCTGGATTTTACTAAAATCCTTAGAGACCTTATCTCTTAACTTATGACTCTAAAAGTAAGTAACGAATCACTTATAGACACCTTAGTAAGATAAGAAACCTAATATAAAGAGAGTATAAAAGCTCTTTATACTAAGCTTAATAAGATAAAGTAAGTATTTATTAGTCTAATCTTTACTATTACTATCTCCCCTATTAAAGAAAGTCTAGCTCTTGTTACTGGTTTATCTGGAAGTAGCTTAAGTTCTATGATTCTAATTCTATCTATAACTATAACTAGTACCTATCTCTAAGTTTTTTAAGTTATGGTTAGAAACGTGAGATTAATTATCACGCTAGAATCTATTATGCTATTAATAATAACGAAATTTAACTACCTACCTAATCTTCTAATGTTTACTAGAAAACAAAAGAACCTACGTATTTTTATTAGGAAACTTAATTATAAGCTTAAAGGTAATGCTAATTAATACCCTACTAAACACTCTTAACTTCTATATATATATTTAAAACTAAAGAAGGACTCGGTAACACTTGTGGACCCTCTTATAAATAAGGATATATACTTAATAGAATAATTAATTATCTTCCTGTAAGCTATATATAGAGACCTAAATAAAAAACTTACTACCTTAAATAAGCTTAATTTATTTTGCTAAGAATAGAAACGTTTTATTACTTATTTTACTAAATTCTGTAGACTAGCTACTGACACTAAACTAAATGAAATTAGTCTAATTACTTAGCTAAAAAGGTTATTAAACGATAATCTCTGTTAGATAATAATAGGTATTAAAATTCCTAATACGTTAAATAACTACGCTAACCTGATATCCTTATATGATAATAACCTTTAGTATTTTTTTTTACTATATCTTGCTAGGCCGTAACCTGTATTATAAAAAAATTCTAATATTATAGAAATTAATACCTCTAACTATGTCTCTATTAGATTAGCTAAATGAGAAGCCCGAAAACGTAATAGCTAATATTTTAAGTGTAATAAATATAATTATATTTTCTAAAACTACTTTATTTCTCTATTAGAATTCTAATTTATAAGCTTATCTTAACCCTAATAAGTGACCTGCTTTTGTTCTTTTTCTAAATTTAAATCTTTCTATAGATAAGAATACTCCTGAACTTCTTAAGCTAGCCTATTAAAAGCTCTATTCTAGTGTTAAGTTGCTCTCTAGAATGTTTCTAATATTAGATTTCTATTAACCTTTAGACCTCTTACCTAGTAACTAATTCTTAGAACTATTAAGTGAATATTCTGTGTACTATCTAATAAAATAGCTTATTATACTCTATTACTGCTTTAATTAATACTGAAGTAACTAGTATAGGTTATATTAGTAAATCTCTAGTTAGTACTTAGAAACTCTGTCTCTTATCACTCCTAAACGTCTTATATCCCACTAGTTTTAATAGTAAATATCTTAAAGGGGGTTATATCTTATATACTGCTAGTATAACTCTCCGCTATATAAATTACATTAAAAAAATCTGTTTTTTTATAATAGCTATAGGAAACCATGAATTGATTTTTAGCTAACCTTAAATAAGAAAACATAAGGTTAACTTTAACTATAACTTATAAAAGCTACTTTTTAATACTCTTTATTACTAGGCCTATTATCTATACTTATCTTAATCTCTTATCTATTTAAAAGAAAATACTACCTGCCTAAGGGACCTTTTAGTGAACCTTTTACTAAAAGACTTTTATTTTAATACTATTTATATATAGTGTTTATAGACTTGCTTTCTAAAGTTATTACTAACTACCTAAACTCAACGCGATAACTAGTTAGCTAAAATGAACTATTAATTATAAAAACCTAATATCTATCTAGAGGATTTTCTAGTAAACTGTTTTTTAAAAAGCTTCTACCTAGAATCTAAATTTACACCTAAATCTAATACTAAACTAAATAAAGACCTTATAAGAAAGTTTTTCTCTTAAGACTTTAAGAATCTCTTAGTAAAGGCTTTACTAGAAGGCTTTTATAAGAATCCTAAACTAAGTATAGATATCTACCTAATTAGGGCAGCCCTTTTTATATAAATAGTTTAAAAACATAAATACGAAATCTTTGCTGTCTTAATAGCTAATATTAATAAAGCTTTAGCCTTAAAAACCTATACTAATTTAGCTACTAAGGTTCTAAAGGAGTACCACGACACCCTTTAAATATTCTTATATAAAAGAGTTAATAGACTACCTAAATATTATCTATATAACTATAAGATTATTTTTAAGAAAGGAAAATAACCTGGATTTAGACCTCTCTATAGGATATCCTAAAATAAACTAAAAGTTCTTAGAAAGTATCTTAATAACTATCTTGCTAAAGAATTTATTAGAGTAAGTTTATCTCCTATAGCTGTACCAGTCATTTTTATAAAGAAACTTAATAGAGATTTCTAATTCTGTGTAGACTATTAAGCTCTAAATACTATTACTATTAAGAACTACTATTTAATTCTATTAATTTAAGAAACTCTATTCTGCCTTAGTAAGGTAAAGTACTTTATAAAGCTAGATATTATCTTAGCTTTTAACTATCTTTATATAGTAGAGAGAGATAAATAGCTAATTACCTTCTAAACCTAATATAGCTTATTTAAATATTTTATTATACTATTTAAACTAGCTAACGCACTAAGCATGTTCTAATACTATGTAAATAATATCCTTTAATTATTTCTTAATGTGTTTTATATAGCCTATCTTAATAATATTCTAATTTAAAGTAATTCTTTATATGAATATTAATAACATGTAAAATAAGTTTTAAAAGCTCTAAATAAAGCTAGCCTGTAACTTGATATTAATAAATATGAGTTCCACTAAGAATAAGTTACTTATCTTAAGTATATAATCTTAATAAGAGGAATTAGTATAAACCTAAATAAAGTAAAGAATATTCTTAACTAGGAATCCCTTAAGAACATAAAGGATGTAAAAGTATTCCTAGGATTTACTAACTTCTATTAATAAATTATTAATAACTTTTTCCGTATTACGTCCCTGCTTATAGCCCTAATAAAGAAGGACATTTAATTTAAATTTAATAATACTTACTAAGAGGCGTTTAAATACTTAAAATATGTATTTATAATTACTCTAGTTTTCCAACACTTTAATCCTAAGTTACTAATTATTATAGAAGCTGACTTTTTAGACTATGTAACTGCTAGAGTCCTCTTTTAGAAAGATAAATAAAATAAACTAAGACCTATAGCCTACTTTTCTAAGAGACTAAATCCTACTAAATATAACTATAAGATATATAATAAGAAACTACTAGCTATTATACATTACTTTAAATAATAGAGACCCGAATTAGAAGGTGCTGTGTTTTTAATTTAAGTACTAAATAACTATAAAAACCTTTAATATTTTACTATAATAAAGTAACTTAGCTACTAATAAGCTTACTAAGTTAAATATTTATTTTAATTTAACTTTACCATTACGTACTAATTAGGTAAGTAGGGTAGAAAACTAGATGCTTTTACTTACTATATATAAGATACTTTAGTTTAAGAAGAAGTCTAAAGAGCTTAATAATAAATACTCTTCTGCCCTAAACTATTTAATAATACTCTAGAATTAAACTTAACTAAAATAGATAGGTGGATTTAATAGATTATTAATAACAAATACCTAAATAATAAGTTTATTTAGAAAATTCTGTTACTAATATAGGATAAAACCCAACGCTCTAAGAAGCTTTCTTTAAGTAAATATAAAAACTAAAAAGGCTAATTATACTATCACAATTAGCTAATAATATTAAATAATAATAAACTTAAAATTAAATTTCTCTAAATTACGCACGATTCTCCCGCTAGCGGCTACTTTAGTTATAAAAAAATCTTTAAAATCCTACAACACGAATACTACTAGTCCTGGATGTTTAAAATAATATATTAATATATATCTTATTACTATACTTACTAAAGATTTAAGGCTTTTCGTGAAAAGTACTATAGCCTCTTAAAACCTCTCCCTGTCTCTGAAAGGAGATAGAAGGATATTTCTATAAACTTTATTACTAACCTCTTAGAATCTAAAGGCTATACTAATATTATGGTTATAGTTAATCACTTTATAAAATATAAATATCTAATTCCTTATAGTAAGATAACTGCTGTAGATGTTATTTATTTCTTTTACTAGTACATATAAATAGACTATAGCTTTCTAGAAATAATTATATTAGACTAAGGAACACAATTTATCTCTGCTTTCTATAATAAACTCTATAAATAATTATAAATTAAATCCTAACTGTCTTCCACATATTACCTAGAAACTAATAACTAAATAGAAAGAGCTAATAGTGTAATAGAATAAGTCCTATATATATATATAAACTATTAGTAAGATAACTGGGTAAACTGGCTCTCCTTAGCACAATTTAAAGCTAATAATACTATATTTAAATTCACAAAAGTTTTACTATTCCTAGCTAATATAGGCTAATATCCTTAAATGGGTTTTAAATTTTTTATAAGAATTTAAAGACGTTTTTACTAAGCATTATAAGCCTTAGAAGTTAACCACATAGTAAAGAAAATAGCTAATATCTAATAACTAATTTAAGAAAAAATAATTTAGGCCTAAGCTCTTTAAGAAGAATATATAAACTAGAAACAATTATCTATACCTAACTATTAAATAGGAGATATAGTCTAGCTTAATATATAAAATATTTAAATAAAGTAACTTTCTAAGAAGCTAGACTTAAAGGCCTTAGGGAAATATCATATCTTTTAGATAGTTTCTTTATACGCGTACTAATTTAAACTCTCTAAATCCTTAAATATATACCTAGTTTTTTATATATTATTGCTTTGGCCTGCTGCGCCTGAATCTAAATACCTTCTAAGTTAATAAAACCCACTATCTAAACCTATTAAAGTTAATAGGGAAACTAAATACTATGTTAAATAAATTAAAAAACTGCGCCTAAATTGCAGGCGGAAACGCTATAAATACCTAGTTAAATAGACTAGATATAATAATTTAACATAGAAATCTGTAAGTGACCTCTAAGATATAGCTATTATAAAAGAATTTTACCTTAAAAACTTAGACTAATCTAGACTTAATATCTAATATGAATACCCCTTATAGAAGCTTAGACCTAAAAGGGGGGTACTATTATAGTAACTATTTATAACACAAGAGTCTTCTAAAAAAGCCTTTTTATAAGCTTTTTTTTTATATTATATATTTATGTTTTAGCTTTATGCTAGCGCATAAGCCCTCGCCCTAAATATTTTAGCTTATAACTTATTATATTTTTCTTTTCTTCACGTAATGTTTTGACTTATTACTTGGTACTATACTTAGTAATTAATTAATACTTTTTATTAAGTACTTAATCCTCTGTTTATAGCACCACCATAACAAATTCTACTTTAATTATATATTTAATAAAAGCTTTGTATTTTAACTTTTACTATACTTTAATTAAAGTTAATTTTTTAATAATTTTATTAAATGTACAAACATAATTAGTAAATGTTATAATAATATATTTATATTAGTTTTAAAAAAACCTAATATAACTTATACTACTTAATTATAAAACTAAAAACTATATTATAAAAAAACTTTAATACTATAAAAATTAATATTATAAATTATACTTTTTTTTTAATTAGCTAAGTATATATATATTTAAAAAAAAATTATTTAAAATTACTTATTTTTTTATTTAAACTCTAATTTAATAGTTTACTTTAAAAAAAAGGTTTTTAATAACTATTTTACTAATTTATATTTAGTTTTAATAAATTTTGTAGTTAGAAACCTAACTAGTAATTTAAACCTAACTTATTAAAAGCTTTATTTTAGAAATAAGTTACTTTTTAAAATACTTTTAATACTAGATTTCTATTAACTTATAAACTTTTTACTTAATAACTAACTTTTGAAATTACTAAGTAAATGTTTTATATACTATTTAATAAAATAGTATATTTTACTTTATTACTACTTTAATTACTACTAAAGTAACTAGTATAAGTTATATTAGTAAATTTATAGTTAGTACTTAAAAACTTTATTTTTTACTACTTTTATATATTTTATACTTTACTAGTTTTAATTAAAAATAACTTAAAAAAAGTTATATTTTATATACTACTAGTATAACGTTTTACTATATAAATTACGTTAAAAAAATTAATTTTTATGTAATAGCTATAAAAAGCTATTAACTAATTTTTAACTAATTTTAAATTAAAGAGTATAAAATTAACTATAACTATAATATATAAAAACTACTTTTAAATACTTTTTATTACTAGGTTTACTATTTATAGTTATTTTAATTACTAATACTTTAAAAGAAATCTACTAACTATTTAAAAAAATTAAGAATGCTTTTATTAAAAGACTTTTTATTTTAATACTATTTACTTACTTTATTTTTAAACTTACTTTCTAAAGTAACTATTAACTACTTAAGTATAATATAATAACTAGTTAACTAAAATAAACTATTAATTATAAAAGCTTAATACTTACTTAAAAAACTATTTAGTAAACTATTTCTTAAAATACTTTTACTTAGAAGCTAAATTTATATTTAATTATATACTTAAATTTAATACTACGTTAACTAAAAACTTTATAAAAATGTTTTTTTAAAACTTTAAAAGCTTTTTAGTAAAAGCTTTACTATAAAAGTTTTATTAAAAACTTAAACTTAACTTAAATATAAACATTTACTTAATAAAAGTAGTACTTTTTATTTATCTTATTTAAAAATATAAATGTAAAACCTTTACTATTTTAATAACTTATATTAATAATACTTTAACTTTAAAAACTTATTTTAACTTATTTATAAAGGTATTAAGGAAATACTTTAATATTCTTAAAATGTTTTTATATAAAAAAGCTAATAAACTACTTAAATACTAATTATATAACTATAAGATTGTTTTTAAAAAAAAAATTCCTTAAATTTAGCTTTTTTTTATAAAATATTTTAAAATAAACTTAAAGTTTTTAAAACGTATTTTAATAAGTACTTTACAAAAAAAAATTTTAAAGGAATTTTTTTTTATATATTTTCTAATACTTTTATAAAAAAATCTAATAAAGTTTTTAATTTTAGGTTAACTATTAAATTTTAAATCCTATTATTATTAAAAACTCTTATTTAATTTTATTAATTTAAGAAACTTTATTATATTTTAGTAAATTAAAGTATTTTATAAAACTTAATATTATTTAAGCTTTTAACTGTTTTTATATTATAAAAAAAAAGTTAACTACTTTTTAAACTAGCTAATATATTAAGTATCTTTTAATATTATATAGTTTATAGTAATAACATTTTAATTTATAGCAATTTTTTATAAGAATGCTAATAATATGTAAAATAAATTTTAAAAGTTTACAAAATTTAGGTTATAACTTAATATTAATAAATATAAATTTTATTAAAAATAAGTTATAATTTTTTAGGTACTATAATAGTATACTATTATATATACTATATTATATATATAGCTAGCTTACTAGTTAGTTTTTTTTAAACTAATTAACATATATTAGTTATTAGCTTTTATTTTATTAGTTTACTTTATGTAAGATTTTTTTTTTGTAATTTTTTTATAACTATTTAAATTTTATATATAGTAAACTAATTTAATTTTATTATAAATTTAAATATTACTACTTATAGCTTTTTATAATAAGTATATTATTTTTACTAAAAAAATTAGTATGAATTTAAATAAAGTAAAAAATATTTTTAATTTAAAAAAACTGTTATAATATATAATATATAAAAGTATTTTTAATGTTTGCTAATTTCTACTAATAATTTATTAATAACTTTTTATATATTATAGCTTTATTTACAACTTTAGTAAAACAGAACACTTAATTTAAATTTAATAATACTTATTAAAAAGCATTTAAAACTCTAAAACTTATATTTATAACTACTTTAATTTTCTAATATTTTAACTAAAAACTACTAATTATTATTAAAGCTGATTTTTTAAATTATATAATTATTAGTATATTTTCTTAGCAAAACAAATAAAGTAAATTAAAAGCAATTACTTATTTTTTAAAAAAGCTAACTTTTGTTAAATAAAACTATAAAACTTATAATAAAAAATTACTAGCTATTATATAACGTTTTTTATAAGTAAGTGAGCTATACAAGTAAGTAAGCTACTTTTACCAAGAATTTCCTTTTTTTTAATAACTTTATGAAAACTTAATATTATTTAACAAAAATTTAAAACTAGCTTTTAAGATAGTAAATGCAACTGGTATTAACTTTATATTATAATAATTTTACGTAATTATAAGTTATTAAGCTTAGAATTTACTTTACTTTAAAATAATGTTTATCTATTCATATTTATAATATTACTTAATAATAAATTATAAAAACTTAAATACAAAATATGAAAGCCTAAATCTATAATATATTAGAATTTTGGAGCTATAGTATTAGTAGTTTTTAAGATATTAAAAAGTAGGCGCTAAAATTTTCTCTTACCTAAAGATCTTAAAAACCTACTTATTCTATTACTATAAAAGCATAATATAGTCAAAATTATATATAAAATAGCTTAAATTTAATATTTATAGTTTCTTATTTAATAGTTATTAAAATATTAATAGCTAAAAACCAAATTTTTAAAAAGTAAATTCTAATCTTTATAACTTATAATTACGTAAGACTAGTAGAATGCAAATTTAATACTGAGTTCATATAATATCTAAAAAGCTAATTTTAAATTTTGGTTAAGTAATATTAAGTTTTCGTAAAGTTATTAAAGAAAAAGTAATTCTTGGCAAAAGTAGCCCACTTACTTATATAGCTTACTTGCTTATAAAAAACGTTATTATTTTAAATAATAGAAACTTAAACTTAAATATATTACCTTATTAATTTAAGTACTAAGTAATTATAAAAATTTATAATACTTTACTACTATAAAGTAATTAAGCTACTAATAAACTTATTAAATTAAATACTTATTTTAATTTAACTTTATAATTATGTGTAAACTAAGCAAATAAAAAATTACTAAATACTTTTATTTATTGTATACAAAATACTTTAGTTTAAAAAAAAGTTTATAAAACTTAATAATAAATACTTTTTTACTTAAAACTATTTAATAATATATTAAAATTTAACTTAGTTAAAATAAATAGGCCTATTTAATATATTAGTAAACATAAGTACTTAAAGAATAAGTTTATTTAATAAACTCTATTACTAATATAAAATAAAACTTAAAATTAAGCTCTTTTAAATTACATATATTTTTTTTATTAGCAACTATTTTAGTTATAAAGAGACTTTTAAAATTTTATAATATAAATACTACTAGCTTTACATATTTAAAATAATATATTAATATATAATTTATTATGATATTTACTAAAAATTTAAGACTTTTTATAAAAAATACTATAGTTTTTTAAAACCCTTTTTTATTTTTAAAAGAAAATAAAAGAATATTTCTATAAATTTTGTTATTAATTTTTTAGACATTAAAAGTTGTACTAATATTATAGTTATAACAACACGTTACATGTTATATTTACATACAATACTATTGCCTACTATAGTTACATGACATTATATAACACTTCTTCACTAGCGCCCCAAGGTACTCTGTAAAATCCTGACAACTCTTCTTCTTTTACTTTCTCTTCTTCATACTAGAGTAGCTCCAAAACAGCGCCTTATTACTTGCAACCACTTGCAATTGCCTATAGGTTCATGCTGGCCGTGACATTACTCTAGTTACACCCTCCTTTGGCCTGTGAAGGTGACATAATATTAGTGAAATCGAGTGCTCAAACGTAGTTTGCAGCACCGACGACTTTTTTACTCTTTTTAAAGTCCTACTGTGACAGGCAACCCCAATTACGCTATAAGGTAGTGTAATAAAGCCCTGGATTGGTAGGTAAGAGTGATAAACCTACAACAAGCTCTTATTGCATTTGAACCTCTGGTCATCTCCAAAAGCAGCACGTGGCTGGCTCTAGGAGCTTTTACCACGATACTCTCTCTAGTCATCTCTAGATAGCGAACCTTTTGGAGCTCTTACCAAGACACCTATCTCTGGTCATTTCTAGACAACGAACTTTTTAGAGCTCTTGCCAAGACAATTATTCACTGATTATCCTCAGGAGACGCACTTCCTATAGGCTCTTATTATAATAACGACGATGACTATGACAACAACAACAGCAACCCATCGACAAGCGCCATTACGCTAACTTGGCAACTAGCGGTAACTTACAGACAAGCGTTACTACGTCTATAGCATGCAGACGGCTAGTATACATATAAGAATAATTTTAGTGTGCGTCACGAGGCGGCTAAGTGGGGAAGAAGGAGCAAGAGCTAGAAAGCTAAGCACTACTAACACTGCCCGGTTGTAAACCGAGTTAGGACGATCTACACCTCTAGGCTCCTACTTAGAAGCCTGCTGAGTTATAGTAGCCATTAGGTTGCTTTATATAGTTAAAAACGTTAAACCTTATAGTAATTTCTGTAAACTCTGTAGTAGTGCAAGGCAAGGCAAAAACAAAATGATAAAAGTAACAGCTTTAGAGCTAAGGGCCTTCCCAAGCATCAGCATCAATAACGATATTACTCTTTACTCTAAGGACACCCCACATCACTTTTATATATCAATAAGAGAGCTTGAAGACGACCGACGAGGCAAGCTCAAACGTCTAGAAAAGCAGGCAAAAGACAAGAGCACCTTTATACCTATCAAGAAGCGTTCCAAGGATGGCTAAAAAGAAACGCTTACTACCAACATCGCTACATGAACCAAAATAGATCTGACAAAAATTGCCAACAAGCTTTATGAGCAAATTTTCTATATCAAAGTACTAGAGTAGTAGACCAACACTTTGTTCCGCATTGCCAACAATACTCTATATACTAAGAGCGAGATTGCAGAAGCCCTGCGTCCATCTAAAGTGGAGGTTCAAGTAGAAAAGGCCGTGAAGGAAGCTAGCTCTAAGATCTAAGCTCAATATCAGCTAAAGCTGATTCAACCACCGGAAGAAGAAGAAGAAGAAGAAGTAATCTTTGAGACTCTTAAAACTTTATTACAACCTGCCAAGTAATAATAGACACGCCAGAATGCCAGGCTCTCTTCTCTTCGCGGAGGATTAAGCTCTGCTTTGTATCGAACGCCTAGTACAGCTAATTAATAAGAACTGACGACCCTAGGATCAGCATACGCTACCTACTTAAGTGTCTCTCATGGTAAGAAGTCTGCCAAATTCCCTAACCTGTCTATTCTCGACGATGGCGTCAAGCTGACCTTTAAGAACTGGAACAAGCAGATGAGGAACAAGCTTAGGCTTAATGCTGACTGGCATGAGTGCAATAATCTAGATGCTATAAAAGCAGCACGAATTGCTTATATCCAGACTTGCATCGCCGGCAAGGCCAGTAACTTTCTTAACCTTTTTTAGATGCTAGAGAAGACCAAGGAGAAGAGGTTGCTATGGAAGACGTGATACAGTACCTCTAGAGCGTTTTCGAAGACCCTGACTAATGCATTAAGGCGCGATAAGAGCTTAGGTCTCTCAAGATGAAGCACTCCAATGATTTCAACTAGTTTCTATCAAACTTCATGTGGCTTGCTAATCTCGCCAGGACGCCATAAGACTAGTGGAAGGAAGACCTCCATAAGATGCTGTACAGCGAGCTACGTACGCACATGGAAAGCAAATACGCCCAGGAGTACTACACCTTCAAGATGTACTACAACAAGACTTAGTACATGGCACGCGGGCTAGCTTGATCCAACCGCGAGCGAACAGAGCGTAGAGCGCTACTTCAAGCTAGAGGAAGCCCGCCAAGAAGCATTAAGAAGAGTAAGCCTGCGCTAGCTTTCAACGTTAAACCAGTAATTACCCCAGCCTTTCCCACTAAGTAAACTTACTATAGCTGTGGCAAACCCGGTCATCTCTCGCGCGATTACTTAATGCCTAAAAGAATTAAGAACAAAGCAGTCGATCAGGAAGAGTATGTTGAGTACTTAGATAATGCCCTGAAATCAGACGAAAGCTCGGGAAACAAATTACTTTAGGCGAAGTCTCCTGCCTAGAGTCCCCTACTAGAGCATCTAGTGCACCTATACAGTTAAGTGACATAATTAGTAGCCCTTCTTTTATAATGAAGTGTTAAGTTGCTTTAGGTGGCATGGGTATTAATTTTTTTTGGCTTACTAGACACTAGAGCTAAAGGAACTATTTTCATTTATCCTCGACTATACTAAGTTGTCAAGAAACGCCTTCGACCCAGGTTCTATCATTCACAGAAAAGTATTCCTGTTGTAGGGCACAACAATCAGCCAACAGGCGTAGTCAATTAGTTCTTTTTAGCTAATTTAGTAATAGATAGGCATCGCACTACTATATGGTTTATCTTTTGCAACACTAAGCGTCACGACCTAATTATCGGCCGAAAATGGATTGAATCGACAAGAACAATGCTGGACCCAACTAATCGACACATAGTCTGGCCTGAAGACGCTAAAATCGATACTAAACGCGACATTGTGATACCTAGTATGGTATTTGCCAAGCCAGCAATCAACCCAATACACTAAGAGGATGCCAATAGACAAGACAAGCTGCTTAACGCACCCGCGCCAAGGAGAGACACTTCATGGCATATCAATCCAGCAATAACTATTGCCAGTCTTGGCCCAGCTTCCGCACCTTTAGTTACAGGCACTATCTCCCTCACCCAGATAATGCGGTGCAACAAGCGACACCAACAGCGGCTGTAGATAGTACTGAAGAGAAGCTTAAGAAGCTTGAAGTGCTTATCCAATATTGGGCTCTGTACAAGCTCGTAGACTATATCCTGCAGGTTAACTATTCCAGCGACGCTCTCTAGCCTCATCGTGAGTTGGCAAAACACTACAAGTAGGACTAGAAGCCTGACTAAGAGCCCATCAACAAGAAGAGATGCTAGACCCAACGGATGAGGACAATCTAGCAACCAAAAGAGGTAAAGAGGTGAGGAGAAGAAGGATGAAGTAATGTAGAGGCTAAAAGTGCTTTGTTTTTTTGCTTATTTTGCTATTTTCTTTCAGGTTCGAGGACGATCCTACTCTTTTGGAGGGGGGTAATGTAACGACTTATTATATGCTACATTCACATACAACGCTGTTGCCTGCTACAGTTACATAACATTACATGACACTTCTTTACTAGCGCCCCAGGGTACTCTATAAAAGCCTGACAACTCTTTTTCTTTTACTTTCTTTCCTTTATACTAGAGTAGCTTCAAAACAGCGCCTTATTACTTGCAACTACTTACAATTGCCTATAGGTTCATGCTGGCTGTGACAATAGTAGTAGTAAACTACTTCATAAAATACTAACATTTAATTTTTTGTAGTAAAATAACTATTTTAGCTATAGTTTACCTGTTTTACTATTATATATAAATAGACTATAGTTTTCTAAAAATAATTATATTAAATTTAAAAACATAATTTGTTTCTACTTTCTATAATAAGCTTTATAAATAACTCTAAATTAAACTCAAATTATTTTCTACTTATTATCTAAAAACTAATAGCTAAATAAAAAAAATAGAATAATAAAGTAAGTCTTATATATATACACAAACTTCTAGTAAAATAACTAAGTAAACTAGCTACTTTTAGTATAGTTTAAAGCTAATAATACTATATTTAAATTTATAAAAGTTTTTTTATTTGTAGCTAATATAAGTTAATACTTTTAAATAAGTTTTAAAATTTTTATAAAAATCTAAAAATGTTTATACTAAGTCTTATAAACTGTAAAAGCTAATTATATAGCAAAGAAAAGAACTAATATTTAATAACTAATATGAAAAGAAATAATTTAGACTTAAACTCTTTAAAAAAAAAAAAGTATATACACTAAAAATAATTACTTGCTTTTAACTACTAAATAAAAGATATAGTTTAACTTAATATATAACACATTTAAATAAAATAACTATCTAAAAAGCTAGATTTAAAGTTTTTAGAAAAATACTATATTTTTTAAATAGTTTCTTTATATATATATATTAACTTAAACTTCTTAAATTTTTAAATATATACTTAGTTTTTTATATGCTATTACTTTAGCCTACTATACTTAATTTTAAATACTTTTCAAGTTAGTAAAACTTATTACTTAAACTTATTAAAATTAATAGTAAAACTAAATACTATGTTAAATAAATTAAAGAACTATACTTAAATTATAAGTAAAAATGTTATAAATATTTAGTTAAATAAACTAAATATAATAACCTAATATAAGAATATATAAGTAATTTTTAAAATATAGTTACTATAAAAGAATTTTACTTTAAAAACTTAAACTAACTTAAACTTAATACTTAATATAAATACTTTTTATAAAAACTTAAATTTAAAAAAAAAGTATTATTATAATAACTATTTATAATACTTTATAAAAGCTTTTTAAAAAAAATATAACTTTTTTTTATTATGTATTTATGTATTGACTATATATTAGTATATAAACTTTACTTTAAATATTTTTATTTATAACTTATTTTTTATATAATGTTTTAAACTATTACTTAATATTATATATAGTAATTAATTAATACTTTTTGTTAAGCTTTTAACTTTTATATGTAATACTTTTATAATAATATATAATTATTTTAAAATTACAATAATTATAAAAACTATAAAGTAAATTTCTAGAAACTACTATATTTAAAAATTAAAATAAAAAGTTAGAAGTATAATTAAAAAGTACCTAAAATATTAAAAAAAAGCCTTGTATAACTTTTTAAAATACTAAAATAACTATAGTAATTAGTTTTAATAAACTTTATAATAAAATTACTATTATTTAGTAAATTAAAAATTAATAGAAAATATAATACAATATTAATAATTATAAATAAGCTAACTAAATATACATACTTTATTTTTAGGGTTATAAAATTATTAGTAAAAAAACTAAACCATAAGATTTTTAAAACCCTAATTGTTTAATATAAAATACTTAAAAAGTTTATTTTTAATTAAAATAAATTATTTATATTATACTTTTAAAATACTTGATTAATTAAGTTAAAATTAGAAAGTAAGCTAAAACTAATTTTTATTCTTAAATAAATACGTAAATAAAGTATACAAAGTAGACTTTAAAATAGTACTTAAAAATATATATTAATTACTTTTAAAAAAAACTAAATTAAGTTACTACTTTTAATATAATTTATTTATAATAGTATAAAGTTCTTTATAACTAATAACATGTTATTTTATATTAATTATAGTTATAAGGTAATAGTTTATAAAAAACTATAAAAAGTAAAAAGTAAATTATATAAAGTTTATATAAATATTAAATAACTTTAAAACTTATATAATAAATTAGCAAATAAATTACTTTAATAACTAGTAATTTATAGTAAGTATAAATAAGTTTAAAATTATAAAACTAAATAAAAAACTAATTAACTATACTTTATAACTATTATAAAATATAAAAATTTACTTAGTTTTTTATATATTATTACTTAAACTAATACTACTAGATATACTACTAGTAATAAATATTAATATAAAATTATACTAATTAAAGTATAAAATTAAAAAAAAAAATTAAAAACTATAATAGTTTAAATATTAATTAGAAAATACTTAGTTAAATAAAAAAAACTATAAACTAAAAAAAAAAATACCTAAAAGTTTATTAAAAACTTAAAGTAATATTTTAAAATAATTAACTAGTTTTAATTAATTTTATAAAATAATAGTTATAAATAGTTAACAATTGAACTTTAAGCATTATTAAAATAAAAAATAAAAAAGTTTTAAAAATACTTATAATACTACTAAAAAAATTAGCTTTTTTTATTTTTAAAATTTAAAGTAAAAAATATTTTAAGCTAAAAGTTTAAAAAAATAAATAAATATTATAAATAGTAATAACCAACTAATTATTACTAATAGTAATAGCTAAAATATAGTAAATAGCTTAAAAAATTACTAACTACTAACTAAATAGTATACTAAAAAAACTAATACTAAGTAAAAAATAAAATAAATACTTTAAAATATAAAATATAAAATCAAATTACTAGCTAAAATTTTTAAAGTAATTAATAAAATTAATAATAAAAAAATACGTACTTTTCTACATATATAAGTATAAGTATAATAAGTACAATAAATAAAGTTAAAACTTAGTAAATTTATTAAAACTTATTATAAAATAAATTATAAAAAAATTTATTATTTAAAGAAATAATTTCTTTAATTTTATATAGTTAATTTTTTGTTCTTTTTTTTTACTTTAATATTTTTAGAATAAAGTTATGTAATAAATTAGTTAAACAATTTTTATTATATTTTTATATTATTAAAATAACTTGTGTTAATATACTTATATAATATATATAATTACTAAATCTTTTAACATAATTTATAAATATACTTAGACTTTAAAGTTACTTATACTTTATTTTTATAATATATAATTAAGTTTACATAACTTTGCTATCTAAAATGTAAGTAAAAACTAAATTTTTTACTATGTTATAATAATAATATATTTAGTTATTAAAATTTTGGTTTTTTACTAGTTTATGTATATAATATAATTTGTTTATATTTAAAAGTTATATTTTACTTTTTAAGTTTTATTAAATTTAAAATACTTAACTAAAATACTAGTAAGTTTAATTATTATATAAATATAATAATAACAATAATAAAAATAATAAAAATAACTTTAATTATATATTAATTATTAATTTTTTTTTTAAAAAAAATTAAAACTAAAAATTATTATACTATACATAATACTAATATATAAAAAAAGTAGTTTAAACTAATACTTAAAAGAAATATAAACCTTTTTTTATAAAATAAATTTATGCTATTATTTTATATATATAAATTTAAGTTTAAATCAGTATTTTTAAAATATATATATATCTATAATAAAGTTTATACTAAATTTTATACTAATATACTTAAAAAAAATTAAACTAAAAACTTCATATTATAATATTATAAAAACTACTTAAAAATTTAAACTAAAAAAGTAAATTAAAAATTAGTTAAATTAAGTAATATAATTAAACTAAAATAATATAATTAAATTAAAGTAATATAATAATATTAAAAATAAACTATTTTAAATTTAGATAAAATATTTTCATTTTTAGTAAAATAAAGAAAAGTAAAAAGTTTATTATTATAATAATAGTATTATACTAGTATTTTATAGCTATTACTTAACTATATTATATAACTTTATGTATATATTTTAAACCTTCTACTTTCTTTAAAAAGTAAGCTTTATGTTATAGATATAAGTATTTCTATAAATATGTAATTTACTAGAGTGTAGTTATTTTACTTTATATCTTCTTAAATAGTTTCTATATTCTATACTTTATCTATAAACAACTAATATACAACTTTTCATAACACTTTAACTTTATTTTACTTTATATATAAAAATTACTATACTATTGTTAAATCTTGTTACAATTATTATATAAAAGTACAAACTATAGAAGTAATAAAAAATAAGTTTAAATATATATATATATAAATTAAGTATATTTATTATATTTTATTATTTATAATTAAGTAATACTATTAGCTACTTTAAGTAGTCATTTTAATACTTTTTGTTTTTAATTTTTTACTACTTATAAAGCTTATTTTATTAGTTATTTATATAAAGTAGCTTTCTACTTACTTAATTAATAATTAAGTTGTTTATTAACTTTGTTTATTTTCATATTGCTTGCTTGCACCAATTAAGAACTTATCTAAGAATTTAAATACATAAAAGAAGTAATTAGATAGACGAGTGCCAAGCCGTAAACAGATAGTGCGGGCTGTAGAAAGCTAGCGTAGGCTGTAGTATTTAGCATAGGCTGCTGGATAACATGGCGCTTAAGACGATTCGGCACCGAAATGCACGTGCTGGATGGCCGGACTACTTATCGGTATCCTCGATATAGATGGCCAAGGCAGGACTCAGGACTAAGGAGCCTTAGCTGGAATGTCAGGCTAAATGGCGATCTCAGCAAAGACTACGGTCCCTGGGCAAAATGGTACAACGATACCCCCCGGGAAAGCGTTGTATAAGGCTGATAGTGGCAAGAGTTTTGATATAGAATCCATCGGATCAAAATAGATTTCGAGAACTTCCAACTCTTGAAATTTGATGCGTTGTCTGGATATTTAAGGTACCCTTGTATGCGCCATATTGACGCAGCCCAGTTGGAATAGCGCTAGTTTCAGCCAATCGTGTTTTGGCCTTGATGTTTTACCGCTGTCAAAATCTGGCATGGCAATACTCCATACATCATTTTGATCCCCGCTGCCTTGACCTCGACTTGTTCAAACCCGACGGAATTAAGCAAACTGGAGTGATCTTTGAAGAACCGATATAGATCCACAAGAATAACCTTGCCGCCAGGTGCACGAACTCTAGCAATCTCCTTTACCGCTACCATCCTTCCTTCTTTCAGTACGTTATGCAAGGCTAGACTTGTTGTGACCAGTGAGAAAACACCACCTGCGAACGGGAACTGTTCCGGAAATGTCGCAGTGTGGAGAACCGTGAAGTCTAGAACATCCATTGCTGCTGCATTCTTATACGTTACGATGGGAGAGTTGCCAGTCTGGTCCCTGCTGCTGAAGATATCGATTCCGTAAGCAGGCCTGACTGTCCTTGCTGTGTTGGCGCTGGGTCGGTCCTTCGCCAGCTGCTTCTTGCGTTCAGCGACTTTAAGGAGAACCATGCCACGACCGCAGCCAACATCCAGAGCAGGACCCTAAAAACGCTTGTCTGTTGTCTTGGACAGAAGCCCGTCCCAGACTGAGAACTTTCCGTGTAACGAGGCGTAGAGGTATAAGGGTGCAGCGATATTAGACAACACCAGACCGGCGAGGGAGTCGAGGCCAAAAGTTGGTCGTTTCGGAGTACTGGGCTTTTCTGATGAATGGCGGATAGTTGTCATGTGATCTTCTGGAGGGGGTTGATCTGTCCTGTAGACGTAATGAGCTTGGCCCACAACGTTTAAAGACATTTAGTTGCGTTGGAAGAGCAGAGTTGAAATTATTATTTTTGTAGGTCCAAGAAAATGGAGATTGCGAGCCGAACGCGACTCTGGCAAGCCGCTGCAGGGTTTGAAGTGTGCTAGTCTCGCCCTGGTTGAATGCACAGCGGCGTGGTTTTAAAGTCAATTCAAGCCACCGAGACTGTTTTTGAACGCCTGATATGCAGGCGTTGATCGGTAACGATCTCTATTAGCCCTACTCAGTCTCAGCCCTCCTGCTAACACCTAAACAGGTTAATCTGATGGAGCTCCTAGAGCTCCGAGGGTGGAGATCCAATCCAATCAAGTCTAATAGAAGCTCGGATCCACCCCAACGGAAATCATGATCCAGAAGCTCCAAATCCAACGGCCCCAGTCCAATGACATCTCTACTGACAAGTCACGATAGGGAACAACATGTAGCGCATACCACAGCCATTTAAGAGAGTTCAGATCGCTAGCTCCGGCCATCGATTTCTCATCAAAGGTCATCTCAAAGTATAATATCTCTCATCACCCGATCAGCGATATTCATCTGCTCAGTCTTCACTATACTGCAGATGCGTTATTTTAACCTTAGAGCAAACTTGGTTAGATGAAGCCTTGATGATGCGGAGATGGAGACTTACCTTGTCTCATCGAGACTTGCCGTTAGCTGCTAGCCTGCTACATCTCACTTCTTCATCACACTCTTCATCCTGGAGCCAACTTCAAGTAAGTTCTCGATGAGACACTGATGAAGGTGTGCGTTTTGCTAATGCCCATAACGAAGCACTTGATATCCTCGACCAACTCATAGTATGCCGTTATGCCAACGTGCCAACTTGTATCCAATGTAATTGTGTATCCGTTGACATCGCATCGCAGGATTTCTCAAACGCCTCATTGACACTTATGTGTTCCTGATGGTAACTCGGTGTTCCCGGATGTCGGCATTCCCGATTGGAGCCTGAATCGAATGGAATCAAGACGGGAGTCGATGTCGGCCGAGGGCGATGATTGAGGCAACAATGCATTACCTGAAACAATCCTTCGTCAACCTTAAAACGAGTTACTGCTTTTCTGACAGGGCAAGGTTGCCTTATCTTATGAATACCAAGTGTTTTTATTTGCCAATTCCACGTCACCTTTCTAGCGGATACATCAGTTCAGAAAAGTTTTACTCACTTGTCTCTATTTACAGGTACGACAAGGACTGAGAAGACACTCGAGGTGTAACCCGGCGAGGTCGGGACGGATACGCCTAATACTCGGGGTCGAGTATCTCCATTGGTAGCTAGTGTTCTGCGGCCTTCTGAAGCCCTGATATGCTTGGCTTTTGCTTCTTGGACCATTCCTAGCTCTCCTTCTCCATCGCCTTTGTGAATCGTTGTCGATCGGCCATTGGTACTTCTCTAATATCTCCAAGCCCTTGCGGTGCTCGGCTTTTGTGGCCCACCCATCCTAGCTGTACTGTACGTATTGTTTGTCACCAGATCGAGATTGGGAAGGCCAAAGATTCCTTATTGCGTAGACCCATGACTTCATGCAGCCGAGCGAGACGCTTGATCATGTTGAGCTCTGCGTCCTGGTCCTGCTGAGCGCCTATGCCGGCCAGGATAGCTCGGTCAATAATAGAGAATCAGCTACCACGACGCCCACCTCTAGTTTCGAGTCTTACTCTTGTCGCCAGCAACCTTGACGACGCTAAGCTAGCTTCGGAGGTTTCTGTATTGCCTTTGGGTCTGAGCCGTTCGCGGTGCCATCTTGCGCATGTACCGAATCAAGCTTTCGTCGCAAACAGTAGAAGGTCGTGGTATGGTCATCAATCAGCTTGACGGTTATGAAGTGTTCCTTGGGAGGCCATTACCTGCATCCATATTCTCGTGTGGTCCGCGAACAGAGCATGCCTGAGTCGTCTGCGGTGCCGGCAAGGGAGCACTGGGAGAGCATGACAAGCCTTCGAAAGTGTTCATCGCCGGCCTCGGCCTTTCCAGGCCGCACCGAACCGAATCCAACCGAGCTGTTACCGTCGCCCGAAGTCAACGAAGGTTCCCTTAGAGCCTTGTGCTTGTCTCAGTCTGTCTTAGAAATCGTGAACCACTTCTCTCCATATAGCACTTCAATGGCTTCTTTGTATCTCTGACGATTGACACAGAGCAAGGATATAACAAGATTCGATCCATTCTGCCCGGTCTAAGTGTCGTCACAAGACACCAGAGCATATCGATAAGTCTTGAGTAGAAGCTCCGCCAGGTAGCTGGCAGTTCTAGTATCCACCCAGTCGACGAGTTTTATTGTCTTCAATCAAATGCATGGATCAGAAATGCTTCAGGGGAAACGTGCTGTTCTTCTAGGTTCTTCAGCGAATGTCACGACCTCAAAGCTCGTCACTCCGAATGCTCAGGTCGTAGCACTTACAGTTCAAACCCACAGTGGTATCACGAGATGCTGATGTTGCCTCGCCGGATCTTCGCTAGCAATTTATCATCTCTGTAGGCCAACTGAGGTCGCGGTCTCCGCTGATCCTTCAGATTGCGACGGCAGCCGGGGAATGAAGGCGGCACCGTCCAGTCCCCATGGCTCAACCCCCGTATCGAATATGCGGCCGCTGCGGGTTGTCGAGTGTCAACCCCTACAACCTCATTCAAATTGTTGTTCGAGCTGAAGGTGTTGGTGCGGGGTGTCGGTAAATTGGTGCCACCCAGTAAGCCTAGTACGGCACAAGGAGACCCTGTCTGTCAATGCGAAGTTAGTTAGCCTGCCTTGAAGGAGGAATACGGCTATCTAGAAGATTACGGAGAATTGGAATATGTTTTATTCCAGTTTTCTTTGGAGCTGTGGGTGCTTTCGTTGTGATGGGCTGGCCGGAGATGTGCGGCACAGTCGCTGTCAGCCATCGAGCGCCCACGAGCTGCTGAAGACACCACAAACTCGGCGCTCTTGTCCTCAATAAGGGCTCGGTACATGTCCGATAGATATCTCTAATGCAGCTAGGGGCGCTTTTGGGTGTTGTGGGCTGGGCAGGAAATGGAAGTTTAGACTCACCGATTGAGATCACCACAACGACGCCGCCAAACGACCATCGCCAACTCAGCTGGCTCTCTATATGCTCTTTCAAGATCATGGGAGGCTCTCAGGAGAAGGAGAAAGTTGTCGCTGCGTCCACGGGCTGAGTTTGGTGCACTGAGCCCATCTGCAGGAAAGTGGCCCATCCATCCAGGCTCCACCACACCGACGACGACGACGACGACGACAACCAGAGATTCACGCAGATGGCCTGAAGAAGACGTATGGCGGATTTTAAAACAGAGAAGAAGAACCTCTTGATGAATTGAAGGTGTTGATGGTGGATTGGTGCTGAGGAGGCGGGTAAGAGGATGAGTGTTCTTCAAAACGTGAAGGCAGGAAAAGAAAGGAGACAGGAGCGCGGAGACTTCAAATAACTTTCCGGCCCTCGCGTTGGCGCTATGGTCCTGCCGCCTCATTGGGCTCTCATTTAGAGGAGTGAGGCCAGCAGAGTTCGAGAGGACTTTCTTCCCGTGCACATCTCCCTTTTTTTGAGTCTATCTGTGGATTCTACCCCATCTCACGACATCTCCAGTATTCTATGATAATCCGCAAGCGACTCTACTCACCTCCCAGAAAGCCCGCGGCATCTTGAAGGACCCCCGAGTGCTCCCACTACCATTGCAGAAGCCTTCCCACCGTATCGGCGGACCCCGGAGTATGCAAGACACTGTCACAGATAGTATGTAGCAACAGCACAAGCCTGAAAGAGCCTTACGACGACCATATGGAACTGAGGGCATTATGAAGTGTAAGATAGGCCCATTCCAAGCCAAATCACAAACCATTGCGATCTCACAATGTCAATGCAGGAAGTAATTCAAGTCATACACAACCACCGACAGCTCACAGCCATCAAGGACCTAGTACCAAGATGGCAGGAGCATCTACCCTACCAGTGCGTCTGTCTTAGTAGAATAACTTACGGGAAATAGCCCGTGACGACATCGCAAATCTGATAGCACCCTGAAACTACCCCGACGAGCTTACAGCTTTGTGCGGCCAGGCTCATAAGATAGCCACAAGCCACAATGCATGAGCAAAGGCGTTTCCGTATTGCTTTCGCTATGTCAGATTCAAAGACTGACATTAATTGGATGAAGGAACGCCAATGGCAAACAGGGATGTATATAATCAATATAACATAATCAGAGGGTCGATTTTGATTATCTGATAACTGCAGGAGCTGATTATGATTATGATTTTATAGTTTTATAGTTTTATAATGTGACTAAGTAGATTAGTAAGGCTTCTATAGGAAGTAATAGATGTGGATGAGGCCCGACGACGTACCTGAAATCTATACAATTAACCTAATCAAGATTAGCGTGCGATGAGCCCAGATCCAGCAACCTTTCAAGCACCTCCTCTGTCACCAATCCACCTCCATTTTCTACATCTACTTGCCTACGGAGGACCTGCTCTGCCAGCTGATTGTTAATTACCTCACCGTCCTTAATAGCAAGTTGAATCCAGCTCTTAAGATACTTACTCTGCTCTACTACCTCTGCACCAAGCCTATGTTGCTTCCAAGTTATAGTACGACGCGCGCCAGAGAAGACTTGCTTCCTTTCAGCTAACATTAGCAGGATTAATAGGATATTAATAGCCATATGAGATAGGCGGGGGAAGTTGTGTTGTTAAGTAGAATTAAGCCACTAATCTAAGGCAGAGCCTGCTATTTTTAGCAGACAGCCTCTCTGTTAGTAAATTAGGTTAACTTTAGTACATAATACAGTGGAATCTATAAACTTATATTAATAAATTAATTAAATTCGTTAGTAGTTAATAACTGGACTAGCTTTCTCTTATAGCGGTGTCTCTCTAGTGTATTCTTAATAGTTTCTAGATTAATTAGCTACGTTAATTTATCTGAAATAGCTATATATTTATACTCCTCCTACTAGAGCCTGCGTGCTGCCTTAATAGCTTAATTTATAGAACCAGAATAAACCTACTTAATAGCCTTCTACTTATTATTAAGATATTTCCTATGAAAATAAGAATTAAAGAGTAATGCTACTGTGTACACTAGTGTTTAATTAATAAGCTTATAATACTTATTAAAAGTAAACTATATTATAAAAAGTAAGGCTAATAGATTAGAATTTTTTTTATACTTATTTTGCTTTATTTTAACGTAATTAATTAAATAGTCTATTAATTCTAGCACCTAATTAAGCGTTGTATTATTACGTTTAAGAACTAATATTATATTACAAAAAGGCTTAAGAATATTTCTAGTTCTAATTAATATATTTTATTTATTATGATTAAGTGAGTTTTTGCTTATGTTCTCTTAATTCTTATTAATAAACACCTAAATATAGCTTTCTAGATTAATTGTAGTTTCTAATATTATTAGCTAAAAGTTCCAGCATGTATTATTATCATAAGAGGGAATTCTATTAATAAGATCTATAAATTATTAATAGTAATCTAGTAATTAATAAAGTTATATAGTAATATTATAAATTTTTTCTAGTATACCAATCTCCCTCTATCTTGCCTGTGTAGATTTATTTTAATTGTATTTACTTTCTAAATAAATTCTAAAATACTTTTTTTTTATAAAGTTTTTTTATAGCTTTTATAACCAGCTCTACTATATCTTTATTTTTAGTAAATAGAAAAGCTTAATAAGCTAAGTTAAGAATATAGTCTATACATTAGATTTAGTAGTACTAGGCGCTTTAGATTTAAAAGGTATAACTAAATAATTAATAAAGCTTATTATTTAAACTATAGTTATCTCCTATATATAGTATATTAGCTAATAAATTAGACTTAGGTTTTTACGTATACTAACCTGTAATATAGCCTATTTTCTTCTTACTAATCTTATACTTATTAAATATCTAAAGGAATATTTCTACTTACTTCTTAGCACTATAGCTATCTCTATACTCTTTTATTACTAATATAGCTTTTTATAATTACCCGAGTTTATCAACAAAATAAGCCGTAATAGCTTAATAGTGTATTTCATTAGGAGAGGTCCAGACATCAGTTATAAAGTAGATTTTTAATAGAAACTCTATAAGCTTTTACTTGATTATGTCTTTATAAACTTTATAAGTCTTATTTATTAGCTTGCGTACTGAAAATCGCGAGTTCTTTATAAACCCACTGCGTTTAATAAGTATATAGTTTGAGATTTTCATTAGCAAATGAAATTCAGGCCATTTAATAATTATATGAGAGAGATTATAGTTAATAATTATAAGAACTAGTATGTTCAACTAATCAGCATGATTGATAGTGTCGCGAAGAATTTTTGAGGTACGTAATTAAGCTAAGTCTTAAGCGTGCTCCTACTGAATTTTAAAGCCAGCTACTAGCTTATTAACCTGTTTCTCTACCTTTGTTTTACTAACCTTAGTGTTGACGTCATGCTGGTTGTGTAGGTGTCATCGAAAAGCTGTCGCACTCATACATGCCTTATTATACCTCTTATAGTAGAAAACCTCCTGATTTGAATTACCACGCACTGGCCTGCCTTCTGGGGGCTTATTAAGTGCATATTCTTATAGTTCTTCATCCTCTTGAGCCCTCCGACGCCTCTTCTTTGGTATACCAACTTAGTGTTGTAGATCGTCGTGTGTAAGCGTTAGGTCATCAAAATCGCGCGAATTAAGGTCAGTAAGGGTAGAAATTTCGTCGGTAGCCTCCTCTTGGGCGCGTTTGAGGCCTCTAGTAAGGCGTTGAGTATCCTCCATGATGATAGAAAGTTAGTATTGATAGGGCGTTGATGGGGCGTTGATGAGGTGTTAACGCGTTGAGGAGAGCTAATGAAACTCCAGGTGGTCAATCTATAGGCCAAGGGGCGCACACAGACGACTTTTATATGTAATTCAGGAGCTACCCTGACCTACGTAGTATATCCGATACATAGGACGCCTCATCAACATCCACTTACTTGGCAGCTTGCGCCTCTAGCTCTCTCCATCGAGCTGCAACACCACAAGATCTATTGTAAGCCCTCTACAGATAGAAAATCATAACTATATAACTAATGGAACATAATCAGACAAGTTGATTATGATTATGATTATGTTAGTTATCTGATAATCATAACTTAGGTAACTAACTAACTGATTATATACATCCCTGATGGCAAAGTCCGAACAAGAAAGCCATTCTATCAACACCACAACCGCTTTCGACATCATTTCTGAAAACTAATCCTTACGAGCAAAATTATTAACACTAGAATGCTTCCCACCTCAAACGCGCATGAGAACATCCTACCCGACTCTTATCTCCATCGGGATGGTAGCAAATTTGATTATGGGACATATAGTGACGCGAGTCATCTCTAGAATTTGCGTTTCTTGGAAATTTATTTCATCTCCAAGACAACTCTCTGCAACAGTCTTCGCCACATTTCAGTGGTTTTTAGAATGGTTTATTTGATGAGTTTTGCGGGGTTCAATGATGAAGATATGGGTCCGAAGGCTACAAATTACTGTCAATGATGGATCCTTAATCCGTCAATACCTCATGCATTATATTTTTCCTTCAGCATACTTCAGCATATACCGGTCTCGAAAATGTTCTGGTTGATGTCTACCCAGATGAGGTCCAAAAGCACAAGACCATGGCAAGCCGTATATTTTACTAATATGTGCAGTGACTATAACCCTCCGGGGGTCCAAACGTATCAAAAATTATCGATTTCTATATAGATATCTTTCAAATGGTCCGTAAACAATATTGGAGTATGAAGCCTCTCTTGTCGAGGCAACGGCGTTGAACCAGCACAGTATTCCAGACAATTTTAATTGACTCAATCCAATATCCACTTGACCGATGTCTGCCTTCATTAATGATTGTTCTCTGGACTTTTCTCCCCACTTTGTTATTGGGATTTTAATATTACCCACGCAACTCAGATCCTATTTAAGCTCTCATCCATTACTCTCGCTGCTTCAAATTGATATTAAAAAGCGTTTCGTACTCGTGATGTCTAGCTGCTACTTGGAAAAGGGATCTCATTGACGTGAATTTGGCTGGGCATGCGTTGTCAGTAATGTGTTAGACGTAAATACGAACTTACCGGGTAATGATTCAACTGGCATCAATCACTTATAACACCCAGAATTTGTCATTAAGATTGAATGGCTGATATAGTCATGATACAACCGATGGTGAAGCACGATGCTAGGCAAGAAAAGTCCAGCTTCCTGAGACAGTATTCCCCGTAATGGCTCAATATCCCGCTGCGTAACAATCTCCTTGCCATAATCCAGCCCTCGCGTAATCCTCAAAAGGCACATCCATAATCTCATACCTACTATCATGCCTCGCACCCACGCCATTCTTCATACTACACTCTACTAAATCCGCGAAACTCTCACACGCACCGAAAAATCCAGTCCTCTTTCTTTTCTCTCACCCCTTTTCACCAACTCCTACATCTTCACCTTTCCTCCTACCTCTGA